>JAMQGT020001468.1:0-150143 GCA_024447675.2 Pterophyllum scalare | reverse complement strand
GTTATGTCCCTCTTCTTGGTTCAGTTACATATTGCTACTGTAATACTGGACTGATAATATATCATAATGATATATCATAATAAAGTATTTACCACATTTGATGATCTTTATTTTCTTTAGGTGATGTAGGAACATTGTACCTGAGCTGCTGGGATGTAATTGGCTTGCATTATATTCTTTATTATCCTGGTAATACATGCATGCCTGCAATGTTGCATTTCTGGTTTGTTCCGTTTTGCATCAAATCACCAGCATGTACTCTGCACAGGGGCTTTTATTTTGAAAAATGGCCAGCTACTTTACGGTGGTCCTGTGTCTGACTTCCTGACATCTTTATCTGCTCTGTGCAGCTTAATTGGGCTTCTCTCAAAAACAGATTTAACATACTGTCACGCTCCTGTATTTTGAGTTGTGGACTACTAAATTCATGTTGCTTAATATTAGTTGAGTTCATATGAGTTATTAGTTCCAATTTTTGGCTATAGTTTAGAGTTTTCTATTTTCTTATATAGCAGATATTTATGGTTTGTTTCGCTGTTTACTGTGCATCCTCAGAGTTTTAGTTTTGCTTGTCTGCATGTGTTCTGTGTTGTGTCATACTGCCTGTTTATTCTGTTTGTCTGCCTGCAAGTTTTTTCTAAATGTGCCTTCAGTTTTGGTTCTGTTTTCAGCTGCCACTTGGACTCTGGCCCCGGTAAACATTTGTTTTTGTTTATTCATTCACTTTTTTGAGTTTTTGGGTCCACATTTTCTACTCAACAAATGACACAGACAATGATTGTGACAAATTAAAAGCTTCCAAATCTGATAGAATTTTTTCTTTATGGCTACTTTATGGGTCAGCCACACAAGAGTGAAAATAGGAAAGCAACCTCCTGGCAACTACGAAAAAACTGTCGTCATCATTGTGCACAAGTCCAGTCATTAAATGTCCTCCCTACTAAATATTCCACAGTCAACTGCAAGTAGTATTATAACAAAATGGAAGTGACTCAGAACGACACACAACTCAGCCCAGAAGTGGTAGGCCAAAAAAATGGCAGAGCGGGGTCAGCGGCTGCTGAGGTGCATAGTGTGCAGAGGTTGTCAACTTTCTGCAGAGTCAATCGCTACAGACCTCCATACTTCATGTGACCTTCAGATTAGCTGAAGAACAGTCCATAGAGAGCTTTGTGGAATGGCTTTCCATGGCCAAGCAGCTGCATCCAAGCCTTACATTAGCAAGCCCAATAGCTGCAAAGGGTGGGCAGACATCATATTAAACCCTGTGTGAAGTTTATATGCATGTGAAGGCAGACGAGTGCAGACAAATACTTCTGGCATTCACATCTCACCAACAGGTTGCAAGCAAATGACATGTTGGGCCACGGGAGGTTTTTTTTTGTCCAATCAGGTGCACTCGTCTAAAACTGCAGGAAAGGGAGAGCACCTTTCATGCATCTTCACCATGAAGCGTTTGCAATTCTGAGAGGTGGAGCAATCCTTCGCCAGAAAAAATACTCATGTGGGCACATTACATCAGAAGCACTGGCCTCAGTGGGAGTAAATGCAACAAAGGGATTTAGGTCTAATGACTGTGCTTTACAAACAAACTCTAAATGTAGCGCTGAGAAGTGTTAGGGTGACTGAATGTTGTATTCAGCATGTTCACGCTTCGTGCTCAGCGCTGCCATCACAGCACACCTCATTGCATTTTACTTCGCCCACTAATGAATTAGAGAGAACACCATCCTTTCATCACCTGAGCCTCATCAGGTTCCCGTCCAAAACTCATCACCTCTCGCCAGATTTCTCTTTTTCCTTTTAATCACCACTCTCACCCTTCAGTTTCCTGCTAAAGCAATCTCACAGTTTGATACTGAAACAAGAACTAGAGAAGATTGCAAGCCACTCAGACTGATTTCTGATGCCTGAGAAAGACTTTTTTGCAGCGGCTGTCCTAATTGTTTATTCCAACAAAACGATAATTAACCTGCTTCACTGGATGTACCTGCTTCCGCATGTACAGGTGAAACAGCATCAGGCTTTCAGTTTGCATGTGTGGCATTGCTTTTGTTCCAGGGCTTGACTATGTGCTTCATTTACATAATTGTAATTACCTGTGTGGGCAGAAGACCGGCTGCTGCCCCAGGTATGAAGGCTGTTTTCTTCCTATCTTCCTTGTTCCGCTGTGAATCACCTAAATTGCCCAGTCTAAACACCTTGCAGAATCGGGGTGGCTTACAGCTTTAGAAATCCTGCTTTCCTTAATGACAGGTTTTGCTGAATGCTGTCTGAACTGTTTTTTTTTTTTTTGAGGAGAAGAAAATAAAGGGTGAAAGAAAAAAAAAATCAGAGGCGTTTGATATCCTGCTGACCAAACACTTTTTCCTGTGACTTAATGCATTTCTCAAGGTTTTTCTCCTGTTTGCTCTGTGGGTTTCCACTGAGTATCCTTATTACTCGTAAGTATCCAGCTTATCTCATGCCAGCGCAACCCAGATTCAGTTGTGGTGGTTAATATTTCTAATAAAATAATTTATTTGTATGGCACCATTCACACAATAAAAATAGTTTAAAGAATATTACAGAATGCGCCATCTGAGGACGATATAGGGAAGATAAATCATAGTAGTAAACAATGACTTCAAGTTCCAATACTTTTGTGAAGGTCTTCTTTTTGAGACAGTAATATACTGTGTGCTGAGGCCTGTGCTGATTTTTTATTTCTTTCCAATCTGAATAGTGTTCATTTAAGTTCTTTAACACAAGAGGAGTCAACCAGGCTTTGCAGGCTTGTCTCATTTATGCCTTTTCTTCTCATGATCAAGTGCATATGAAAGAGAATGTTATTTTCATGTGAGATGTGCTGATTAGAAAAAAATCACTTGCTGTGTGTGGCAGTAACCAGTCACCCTGCTTTGCCAAAAACTACCCCCCCTTCAAAACTGACAGTTCTTTCAGTTAATCCAACATTAACAGGATATAAAAAGTAAAAAAAAAATAATAAAAAAATTACTATTCAGCTGCAGATTCATCAGAGCTCAAAGGGAAAATCGGATGAGACGAGAGTTAACCTCTGGAATGCAAATCAGGAATTTTTGCCTTGAATTAATCTGTTAGATTATAGAGTGTGCCCATCATGCAGCAGAGCTCTGAAAATGGAGATAAACACTGTCATTTTTTTTCTCCAAAATATGCCCACCCACTCCAAAAATGAGACTTGATTCATTGGCGGTGGGGAATCTCAAATATTTACCATGCTCTGTGGTGTAACTGATACCTGGAGATGGGAGAGGATGAGATGAGAGACAGAGACTAATGGACAGATAAATATGCAGGTACAATTTTCTCTTGAGGCTCAGAGAAGTCTTATCTGAGAAAGTGAAGCCGCTATCAAACGCCTGAACTCAACCGAAAGGCTGTTTACATAACACCCTTGAAACCCTCAAACATTTCCTAGGAGGTGCATCTACACAGTTTAATTTATTCATCTCACCAACCCTGTCACCAAATGTGCTGAAGTATTTGCAGAGGGCATTACCATTGCAGCAACTGAAAACCAATTAGACTTAAAACATGTACTGGGTGTGATGAAAGCAAAGTCAAAGTATTTGTTTTTTAGTTTGTTTGTTTTTTTTTAACTTTGTGCTCAAAAGCCTGTGATTGAGTTGTTTGTTTGTCTCCGTAGCCATAAAGTGTACTCCATGGCACCTCTGCTTGGAGGTTGTCATATTTGGTATTGCTTCACCTTCTAAATTTAGCCAGGCGAGAACACCAAGTATCTCCACTCTGCACATACAGTACATATGCTGCTTTTCTGTGTGGATAGCACTTTACTCTCAAGCAATCAATATTGAATGCACCTACAGGGACTAACCAAGCAAATGTCTGCAGGCTAGACGCAGTCCCTTCCTACCTATTTTCTATATATAAAACTGGCCTGGCATATAATGAAAAACATTACCTGCCACTAGTGCACATAACTCTACAAGCAGCGTGACGGAGGAGTTATGGAACAGGGGCCAAAGAATGATCCAATTACACAAATAGTGTTTTTTTTTTACCAAAGCATCATTTATCAGGGAAGTCTACGGAGATAAATCATTCCTGTGCTTTAGTTTAGGACGAAATTCCCAGAAATCACTTGGTAATGGGAGTTAAAAAGACCATCTCAAGATAACTGAGCTGCTCTTTTGGTGCATGGGTCAGCCACATGTGCAGGTATACAGTCTGTAGAGCAGATCTCTGTCCCACCCTTTAGCAAGAGAGTGGGCTTTCTGCTCGGTCACTCTCTGGAGAGTATATGTCTCTCCTGTGGCGCAGCCTTGCTCCACAAACATGCGTATGACCAGTGAAGGCATAGTTACCTTGAAAAAAGTAATCTGATTACTGATCACAGATTACTCCCTTACAAAGTAATTTAGTTACTTTAGTGATTAGTTAATTTTAAAAGTAACTAAGTTAGATTACAAGTAATGTTATTAGTTACGTTAATGCTGCCGGTGTTGTGCCAAAAAGTGATCATCTGCCAAAAAGCGATTTCCGGTATTTGCCAAAAAAATGACTGCCTGTATTTAAATGGCTGCAAATAACTTACTGACCTAAAATCAGTGAAACATGTGTCGAACATATCTCTCATGAATGATATCAGGTCAGTTTGAGTGAGAAACAGCATTTCTGTCACAAGGTAAAAGCTGCACTCATTTTTTGGCAAAGTGACTTTTATATATTTGTTTTTTATCAAGGCAGAAACTGTCACTGACATCAAAATGTCATTTTAAACAGAAATCTGCTCAGAAGGCTGCAGAAATTGCAACAAATATAACATCACAGTTCTATAAAGATATTTTAATTGGCCAAAAAGCTCTGGATTGATAATAATGTAGGTACAATAACACAGACCCTGAAAGATTCTTTCAAAAAAAATTCTTCATTTTATATATAAGCCCTTGATAAATCATGCTTACTGCACTCTATTTACCAATATAAGCAAAGACTTATAATATTACACATTAAAGCACATAGAAACATCAGAAATCACTTTATGGCGGACGATCGCTTTTTGACACAACACCGGCAGTCCCCCTCCACTTCTTCAGCTCTGCCCGACTTACTGGTTTTGTACCAAAGTCCAGCTTTTGTTGTTTGGGTGCTGGGGCGCCTCCTGCATTAGCTGCAGCTCTCTGCTTCGCACCACCTGCTGGGACTTGCTCTGTAAGTTTAACTGTGCCACGCTGCGACTCCATATGTTTCTTCAAATATGATGTACTATTTTTGAAGCCAGACAGCACTTTGTCGCCAGCATGGAGTTAATTTCATGTTTTATAGAAGCCGTATGTTAAGAAGTATCCCATGTGAAAATGCAATACAAATATAATACATTATAATACCTATGCATTTCGTTGCACTGTACTTGTGACATATGCAGTGACAATAAATCTAATCTAATCTAATCTAATCTATTGAGGGATGAAATATCAAGTACTTTTTTTGGTAAAAAAAAAAAAGTTCTCAGCACTAAGTACTTACCTTTACCTTTACCTGACTTTACTTGAGTAAAATTTACATTAAAAATTTGAATTTTTTTTTGTCAGTGTAGTTGTGTGTTACATACAACCCAGTTCCAAAAATTTGGGATGCTACTGTATATTATATCATCACTAGCATCCACAAAACAATAATAAAATCCCTACAGGCACTTCCATTTCACAGCAGTTTCTCTATAACTTCACATTTGGACACTCTGGAGACCGCACTCTTACGTCTTGCTACACATATGAGGACATTTGCGATCTCTTGCCTGCTTGGCAGATACTGGTCTCTAACACCAACAGCAACAAACATATCCATCCATCCATCCATCCATCCATCTTCTTCTGCTTATCCAGGGGCTGCAGCCTCAGCAGAGAGGCCCAGACCTCCCTCTCTTCAACCACCTCCTTCAGCTCGTCTGGGGGGACCTGAAGGTGTTCCCAGGGCATCCAAGAGATATAGTTTACCAAAAATGTCCTGGGTCTGCCCCGGGGCTTTCTTTCCGGTAGGACATGCCTAGAACACCTCACCCAAGAGGCACCCGAGAGGCATCCTAGTCAGATGCCTGAACCACCTCAACTGGCTCCTTTTGATCTACTTTGAGGCCCTTGCAAATGGCTGCACTTCTCATCCTATCCCTATGGGACGACCTTCTTCTCCCACAGGTCCAGCAACTGGTCTTCTCAGTTTCCAGACATTTATGGACTATTATTAAAAGAAGGGGGAAGCTATACAGTGGTATACATGGCCCTGCCCCAACTTTTTAAGACACAAATTGAGCTAAAAGTTTTCTTAGAAATGTTTAAACATTTGATATGCCTTCTATGCTCTATTGTGAATAAAATATGGGCTTATGAGAATTGCAAATCATTGCATTTTGTATTTATATTCCTATTACACAGCGTCCCAACTTTTATGGAGTTGGGATTGAAGTTTTCCTTTAAGATGAAGGATCATAACCAGGTTTTACCTTTTGGTTTTACTCCCAAATAAAGACGTTTAAAGCCTTCTTGTTAGTTTGGGGTCAAAATTTCAGTCATTTCTGTTTTCAGTTTGGTGTTGGAGCCAAGCTAGTAGCACATCGTGAAAATTCTGGCTTTAGACCTGCGTTATAACTTATTTATGTTCTTGGCTTGTTTATGAAAAAATGATATTATAATGAATACAACACGTATGAATTATACATTATGTATTTTATTAGAGCTGATATATACTTTGGCATACATAACTGTTATATATTATGTATTTTATAATAATTAGCAGATTTTATTGCTAATTGTTAAGAATGAAGATTTTATTACTGATCAGTGGGAAAGTCTTTTTATTGTGCATCTATTTATTTATTAATGACATGATTTACAAAATGTAACTGATGTGTTAAAACGTAATCATAAAAGAGGAAACTGCGGCATATTAAGGGATGTTATGTAGTTTCTATGTCTTTGCTATTGTTGCTGTGTTACTGATATGTTAAAAAGGTTTAAACTGTTTGGAATGTGAGGCTTCATGCTTCCAGATAACATGTAATTATTCATATTATTCAACATATAAGGCATATTATTTTGCTTTCTACTTTTATATGCTGAATTTTATAGAAATAGTGGGAAATTAACAAGCTGCAGTATAAAATTTTCCTACAAGTTCCCAAAGGAGGCAATAAAGACATCCATATTACCCACTGTAATGGATGTGGATATGCCTAATAGCCACATCTCAGTCATGTTCATTGTTCTAATGCACTAGAGGCTAATCGAGAGACCTTTGACCACCAAATGCATAAGTAATAAAGCTGTCTCAGTGCACTAATCAATACAAACTGAATACATTACAAAGTATATTCCTCTATTTTTATTCTGGGATATTCTGGGAACAGAGCCAACTTTAACAGTTCTGTACTTTAATGGGTTGAAAAGAACATCTCAGTGAATACATGCCGTTACGGAAAGGTGTTCTATCTTCCTCAGTGATCACGTTTCAGTTCAAACCACATCTCACATTTATCTCTTCAGGGCAGCAGTGCCTTGACTGGATCAGCATATCTTTGCCTTTGCAAGAGCTGCTCTCTCAGCATGTAGCAAGCACCCATCGCTGAGTTATGATCATGCCTTTATAATGAGCAGTGACTCCAGTCCTGTTGAACACACATCGTTCCTGTGGCAGGGAGGAAAAAGAGGAGGAAGCACAGGGGAGGGGGTTAAATATTCCACAGCGTGGTCCGATCTTGCCCAGCTTCAGAGAGTAATGAAGCAGCTCCACAGATCCACCATATACAGCCCTATCTCTCTCCCTAATGAACGAATGAGCCGCACCCAGGTGAAAAATGAGCCAGCTCAGTGCAGCCCCTTAAGGGAAAAAAATGGGATTCCTTTTCCTCGCAAAACACCACATGTTCCCACCCGCTACTGCTCGCTTCCCCCATTCCAAACTCAGATTTCAGTGGGAATGATTGATTAAACTCAAAACAGCCCCCTCGCCCAACCCCAGTCCTCTCCTCTGCTGCATCTCTAACTAATTTGGTTTGTGCTGTTGCAGTGGGCTGTGTTTGCAGCATTGCGATTTCACCTACAAAGGCATTCGTGCAACTGGTGCAACACAGCAGATCAAGCAATCACAGGTGAGATTAATGACATAAAGGGCAGAGTCGAAGGTCAGGTTTTTCACAGGCAGCTGACTCAGTATATGTGAACTAAAGCTTATTCAGAATCACCAGTCTGTGGCAGAAGGAGTGTTTTCCAACTAAAACTTTGTCCAGTGCCTTTGGGGCTATCTACAATTTAGTTTGATCAAGATAATGTAAAAAGAAAAAAAAAACTCAAAAAAGCAAACTGAGAGAAACATTTGAGCAGCTCAGCATTAATGCAACTACAGCCACGTCAGTGCAGTGCTTAAATCCCTTTAGGCTCAGCCAATGCCCCGAGGCAGACCTCGAGGCATTGGCGTGCCCTCTTGGTGTCCTATTAAGGTTGCTGTCCAGCTGGTGTGTTGCATATGACATAACCTGGCACATCTCTTCATGCAAAACACTACTGTCTGGGGTCGCTTGCTCTTGAAAGCAGTCAACCTAAAAATGGTCTTTGGCTCTCATATCAGCCCTACCATCTGGAACTCAAGTTCACTCTTCTCCCTGGAAGCCCATCATGTTCTTATTTATTTATTTATTTTATTTATTTCTATTCCTTCACAAGGTTTGAGTTTTATTGTCATCTGACTCAGTTTGTTGAAGCTGAAGAGACCACAGGGTCAGAAAAACAATAGCGAAAAT
This sequence comes from Pterophyllum scalare, assembly GCA_024447675.2. NCBI lineage: Eukaryota > Metazoa > Chordata > Actinopteri > Cichliformes > Cichlidae > Pterophyllum > Pterophyllum scalare. Next base: position 141,367 of record JAMQGT020001468.1, on the reverse strand, counting down.
CAGACAATCTGAAAGTGGTCACCCGTAAACAAAATGTTTTTATTCAGGGATATATACAAATGAAATGCAAATCAGATACAACGATTTTTAAGCAAAGGGGTGGGGGTTTAGATTATTAAGAGTGATGGGACTGCTTTGAAAGTGCAGGGCATGCACAATTTTCTTCATATTAAGACACCTTGAACCAGTTCCTGAAACTTTTTTAATAACACACGCTTTCTGGTTAAAAATTTGCATCATATTGACATTCTCAGTTATCCGCATGCTGAAAAGACACTGGCAATATGTGCCTAAACAGCTGAATATCTTTATTACAGCTAGGGAAAATGGGAACTATTAAGGCCACAATAATATAACTTCCCAAATGAGACCAGTCACGTGCATAGTGCACTGCATTTTTGTATCTCTTTGACTAAAAATATGACAGCTCTGGACAGAGACGTATACGTAGTTTCTGAGCTTCGACGCGCGCATGAAAAATAATCAGATATGGAGAGGTTACGCTTGTAACAATTTGTGACATTTGTAGCAATAATATTTATTAATTTAATAGCATAAATATAACAAACAAAGTCTGTCTCTTACTGTAACACTCAGCATGATGTAGACATTCTTCCACTCTGCATGCTGCCATTTTTGTGGCACCATTTGGTTCTGTGGGCAAAACCTGTTCAGAAATTCAGTTCTATAATCTGCCAGTGAGTTATTTTTCTTTTGATCTTCTTTCTCTCTGTGTTTGCACATGTTCATTTGTTCTGAAGACATCTGGTGTCGAAGCAACCCACAGACGAGCATTAAACACAAACACAAGATTAAACGGTCTTGGAACAAATAAAAGTTAAGCGCATTCACAAAAGAGTGAAAAGGTGGGGTTAAAGAAAGACTCTGGGTATCAAAAATGGGCTTTGGTGCAAACACAATGCAATAAAGGAAAACAACATGGCTATGAAGCAAAAAAACACAACGCACAGTGTATTCATAAAGCAGCCAGACCCCTTTGAGTGTTGCTATAATGCAGCCTTATGAACCGAAAATTATTTAAGTTCATTGCTTTTCTTATCTGTCTATATACTGAGCGCACACACACACACACACACACACACAGTTCTTGGCTTCATGAGACCAGAGAATCTCCTTCGTCACAGTCTAAGAGCCCTCTAAGTGTGTGTGTGTGTGTGTGTGTGTTTTTAAACTTGTTTCATGTGTCTTTCACTCAGGTGAGGCTTCAGTGTGACCACTCTGCCATACAGCCCAGATCAGTGGAGTGCTCCAGTGATTATTGGGCTTTTGGAAGTTTCTCCTAGAGAATCTGGAGCTCAGCCTGAGTGACCATCTGGTTCTTGGTCACCTCTTTTAGGCACTTCATCCCTCGACTGGTCAGTTTAGATAACGCTCCTGGTTTTTCCAAGCTTCTATCTGCTCATCAAAACGAAGAATATTATTTGTGGGCTTCCAGATCTGTTCCTCAAGACATTCTTGTCTCTGAGCTGTAAATGCAGTACCTTTGTTGTTTTTTTTGCAATGTTATGACTGTCAGCTGTTATGTCTTAATTAAACAGGTGTGTTCCTTTCCACGCATGTCCAATTAAGCCAACAGATGGTGATCGCAACTTGAAGGTGATCAAGATAAGAGGGAGGCACTTTAATACATTTTGATAGTCATAACAAAGGGTCGATATTTGAGTTTTTTCTTTCAAATAAATTCATAATTAAAAGTACAGCTTAGGTATCATTGCTTTCTGCAAAACCAACAAAAACACCTAAGACAAATTTCCACCAAAAATTCATAAAATGCATAAAATTGCAGAAAAAACAGTGAATCATGATTGTCATAACTTCTATGTAACCTTATATGTTATTGTACAGTACACTAAACTGATTGGCCTTGTGTAAAACTGACATATTAAGCTCAAGAACAAAGCCTCCTCTACCTATGCTGGTCAACCAACTGAGGACTTCAACTATCAGAATTTCAAAGGTCAAACCCGGGGGTCTGCGGAGATCTTTGGAAACCTTAAAAACACTCCTTATCAGTTGTTTCATTTATTGGCAGGGGGCTACCACAGTACAAGGCAATAAAACAAAATTCTCTTTTATATTTTGTCAGATACAAATTCAAGCCTGTAGGCATTTCTGCAAAATGGATATGGACGGGCCGTTTGTTCATTTATTCTCATTTAATTGTATTGGATGTGCACCATTAACCAAGTTTTGTACTGTAGGTGTTACTGCAGTGAATAGGGGACAGGTATCATGATGTAACTATATAGACAATTCACTCTGTGCTGAAAATGAATTGTAAACCTTCAGTGGGCCAATAGATGTCCACTGAACTATAACTGTGCCTTTTATAACAAGCATCTGTCTCTCTCTCTCTCTCTCTCTGGTGTGTGTGTGTGGGGGGGGGGGGTAGATGATAGGATGCTTCTGTAAATGAGTTTGGGGAGCGAGTGCAGGTCACAAGTGAAGAAGATAAGGCTTCGCACAGATGAGGCCATTTTTCATCAGAATGATAGCAAACCTCTGGTCGGGATGTGCCAAATGAATGATGCCTGATGCAGGCTCATTTTTACCACATGCGCCGTATTTGCAAGGAAGAATTTACACTTTTGTTAGAGTCATAGAAACACAGACTTATTGGAGACATTTGGAAGGTATTTCTTTTATATTAAAGATGGAACTGGACATATTGAATGTCTTCCCTTAATTATACCCTGCCATGCCACTCACAAGGTTTGTCGTCATGCCTTTGAATAGACTGCTCGTATTAACCGAAATGATATCCGAACGGGAATATTTTTCTGTCACTATCATCCAAGCATGCTTTAGAAGAAAATCATCAGTGTCTTGTTTCTGTCATGGTCCGGGGTCCATGTGACCCTGTGTGTTTTTGCTTTGGCTTCATTTGTCTGTTCTGTTCTGGGTTTCTTTGGGTTGTGGGGTTTCAGTTTGTTATTTCTAGTTCCTTATGTTTCCATGTGTCAAGTATGCATCTTTGTTCCCCTATGTGACTTCCTGATTTATTTCGACAGTCTCGTGTTCCCTGTGCTTTGTGTTTAGTCTTGCTTCACCTGTAATTAGGTTCATTTGGTTCACCTGTTGTTCTCTGTTGTTTTCACTTGCCCTAATTACCTTGTGTGTATTTAAGCCCTCAGTTTTCTAATGTTCTTTGTTGTGTCATCATCTGTGTTTCCCCCCTTCATAGCTGTGTGTTTCCTAGTTGAGTTTAGTTTTTCGATTTTCTCCCAGGCTTTTTTATTTTTATTTTTTGTTGTAGCCTTGGTTGAGATTTGGGGTTTTTTTGTATTTTGTTTTTGTTCTTTTGTGCCTCCCATGTCCTGCATTTGGGTCCACCCCTCCCAGTACTCAGCCCCAACTGTGACATATTCAATACTTATAGTGCAGCAGATAACTGAGAAAGTAAATGCAAGCACCACAGTTTGCATGTTTTCCCTTCTGGATCTATTAATTTGAAAGATCTTATTAGCTGCTTGAATTTTTTTTTCAAAATTTTCCAATTTAGCCATTGTTTGCATGTTAGGAAAGGGCTGTTTCACTACAAAATTTCAACCACTGGAAAATTCCAAAGGTCCAATTTATTATTTAAAAACCTATGCAAGTCTTCTTTGATTCAAACAAAGCAAAATCATTTCAATGACACATATATTACATGTTGTTCCAATGGTCTGATGACAGTTGTAGGGTGCTGTGCAGGTCAAGGGATTACCCTTCTACCCCCCCGTGGCAGCACGTGTTATTCATCTGGTGCCAATTTTTTCCTGTGTGATTCAGTGAATTTCATGTATTCAATGCATGAAGACTCCTTTACCCTTGGCTAAGCACTCTCAAGCTGACATATGCTGTCATCAATTTTTTTTTTAACAGGTTAACACAGAGAGACAGATAAGCATTTGCCGCCACACCAACAGCCACTTTAGAATCACCAATTAACCACACAAGTGTTGCTTTGGTGCGGTTCAAACCTTTTTGCTGTGAGGCGACCAGTGCATCATTGTGCTGCTCTGCTCTTTGTCATATTGATTAAGTCATATAACTAATCTAACTACAAATTCATAAGGTTAGTTAATGTTCTCCCCACTCTTTGCTTACTCCATGGTAAATAAACTATAACTTATATAGGGTCTTTTTGTTCTCATGTAGCACTCAAAGCACTTTTTACTCTGCAAGCTGCATCCACAGACACATTTTTAACTTGCAAACTCAGATGGATGCATCATGGGGGTACCTGAGGTTCAATATTTTGCCCAAGGACACTTTAACATGTGGATGCAAGAGCTGGGGATCAAACCACCAACCTTCTGAATCATGCACAGTTCGCTCTAAATTCTGAGTCATCATAAACAACAAGATTTTTTTTGTGGGGGGAGCATACATGAGAACTGGGTAACCAGTAAGGAGTGTAAGGGGCCCATCAAGGATGTGAATGAAACAATTAGAATCACTTGTACTAATTTAACCCACACCCCTGTTTGCAAATTACTAAAAATAAATAAATAAATCCTCTGAGTTACAGACTTCCAAAGTTGACTTCTGCATGAAAAAAGGTGCATGGTTTGACATTAAGAAAGGCAAGTATAGTTTGCTGTACTGAAGAACGCTCATCTTGCACAACAAGCTGTTTATTTTATCATTCATTAACAATAGAAAAAGGATCCAAGTTGAACTTTAGTGAACTAAAGGTGAGCGTTTTAAAAACAAAAAACAGTGACTGCAAAGTGTAACTATTAAAACTTCAGAAAATCATTATTTACATCCTCTAAAACAATCACCTGAAAAAGCAAATGTTATAAATGATGTAGAAACCCTGCTCTCTAAAACAAATAAGAAGAAGAAAGTTATTATTCTACCTTGAGCCTATAAAACTTGATTCACTGACTGAAGACACCCTTGCAGGAAGGACACAGATCTTCAGTATCCAAGTCTCCAGTCATAACCTCCAGTTTTACTGTATGGCTGATGCATTTATATGACAGCCCTATTCTTCATTGTATGCATAATATAGGGGTACATAAGGGTCTTGGACTCCAGCATTATTTGAGAGGATGTAGTACTGACATTCTTATCTGTGCCCTGGCAGCCCTTCTCAGCAACACAATCACACTCCAATACACCCTGAATTACTTTGAACAAAACAAATGGCATTTGCCATTCCAGGAGATAAGCAAAGGGGGCATGTGTGAAATAGACAAACAAACAAAAGGGAGAGTTGGAGGCTGCAGCAGAGTTAATCTTGGTCTGAGGCCGGATTAACGGCCATGCTTGCATTTTCTTGGAGAATAATCGAAGAGGTCCTGGTCTTATGAATAACTCTATCCAAAAAGGAGGCACTTCTGGCTATGAAAGCTGGAGAGAGTCAATGAAAAGAGAAATAACTTGGGGGGGGGGGAGGCGAGCTTTAACTGGTTGAGCCCACATTTTCATTTCATGGCCTGTGGGGGCACCTGTGGACTTCTAATATATTCTTGGGACAAAATGAACAGGTTGATGTCTTACCGGGACTTCACTTGCATCTCAAACAGCCTTCTTTCTTTCATCGACTTGGATGTATACACCCATTTCCATTGCCATTTTATTTCACTGCTCCCAGGAACACTTTTTTTTTTTGTGAACAAGCTTTCTTTAAAATAACTGAACTTGGTAAAGATTTAGCTGCCTGTCAATACTTTCTCGCTGCTGCTCGCTTTTCCTGCATTGCCTCCAGGATTGTGAGAAGCCGTCATGCCTGAGGTCTTTCAGACAACGCTGCAGAACCACAAAATGGCAGCATCCAATCATCGCCTGCCTAGGCAGCCCGATTTCTCAGTAAATCCGCAGGAGGCACGCTGATTAAGACCAGGGCAGTGACAGGAGAGGAGTGCTGGACCTTTTAGTTATTCTGAACTAAAAAAGAAAAAAATAAACCCTCAAATGCAAAATAAGGGTGTCTGCTGGAAGATATGTGTGGATGGCAGAGGAGTTACCTGTCTGACATTTGTTATTCTTGCTATTCTTGCTGGCCTTTGCCGGTGGAGCAGGCAAGTGTTGAATCATAAAGTCCAAAAGTATGAGAAAGCGTCGTACTGTATCAGATTTTCCACAGCATGGCAACTAAAATAGTTGTATTAATTAATGACTTTTATTATTAAATATTATTAAATATTAGTAAATGATGTACTGTGCATTAATAAATCATTTAATTGTAGCTTATAAACCTTTTTATAAATGGTGCCTTACAAAAATGCGCCATCACAAAGTGCTTTTTGTGGTGGGTGCAAAAAAAAGTCAATATTTGCTATTACCATTTTATTCTTCATCACAGCCTGAACTCTCTGAGGCAGCTTTCTTGTCATTTCTTTAAGTAGTCTTCGGGAATAGTTCTCCAGGCGTCCTGGAGGACATTCAAAGCTCTTCTTTGGATGTTCGATATTGTCCGTTGGCTCTCGGGAAACCAGCCCACGACTGAAAGTGTTGAACCGATGGAAACAAATAAAACGCTATAACCTTTTCCCCAGTGAGCCCCCACTCTTTGTTGTGGTCAGTCTTTTCTAAAGACAAACATATTTATCCATCGAGTAGTTCTGTACATTCTTCACATTCATTTTGATAGTTTTGGCAATCTCCCTCCAGGAATTTGTTGACATTTGAGAGTGCTTATTCAGTGCAGTTCATCTCACTTATATTGGTACTAGGATTATTATTCCTTATATTGAGGTGATGATTATTATTCTCTCACTAATAAATTCAAAACCTGCAGCACAGAAGGAATGAAGGGCACCGAGCAGGCCAATCGCAGTGGTTGCGGGCTGCATTGATGTGACGTGTAGTTACATTTTCAGGGAGTTGCACATCTGGTTACATAAGTTACGTTGTAAGGTTTCAGAGGGGTTTACAGTTATGTCATACCTACGTAGTAGACTTCCTAGTGAAGCATAAATCCTCAGTAAACAAGTAAATGCAGACACAGGAGGAACAGACAGGAAACACTGATGGTATATCTCTCCTCAAAACTGAAAAAACAAAACAAAAAAACACAACATGTATTTTCAATTTGTTTGTGTTGAATCTACATATGGGGACAGCAGCTATAACTGTGCTATCATTTACTAATGTTCAATATGCAGTGCAGACTCGTGACATGTGAGGAATTTTATGCTCATGAGGCATAACCAGGATTTTATAATACACTATATATGAAGTAGTAGATGAAATGAATATTCGAAAATCCAAAGAATAGTACAAGTGGCTGAATAGAGGCAACTAGTTTCTCTAATCAGCCGTTTGAATGAAGCACTTGTGTGTTATGTGTAGTTTTGCTTTTTTCTCTCCACCCTTTTGGTTGCCTGTTCCGTTTTGGTTAGTTTTATCTGATCTGATCTTGTTATGCTTAACTTATTGTACAGCGGATGTGTCTGCACGAAGCCTGCAGGGTCCTCCAAAATCCCCAACAGAACGTAGCTCAATGTGGAGGTCAATGTACAGTATAGATCAGGTACTGATAGGCTGAAAAGTGGGGCGGAACATAGAAGGGAGCGACAGCAGTCTTCACCACAAAGAAGAAGGAGCAGAGAAAAAAACAGAAAAACAGGTGGGGTCACCTGGGTTCACTTTAGCTCTTCTTCCTGACCGGCAAGGACCGACTCCAGCACAAGTGAGACTAGGCCACAGACTGGCTGTTTGCTACACTGTCCCCTGGTGACAGTAAACAGCTACAACATGTAGAAAACAGTCTGCAAAGTTGTCTGTAGGCTGTGAGTAGGACCAACACAGAACTGTGTTGGGGCCCTCTGATTTTTAGCACCATGTGCATGTCTGAATGTGTGGATAAGCCTGTAGTCCTGAACCTTACCTGTCTGGTTCCTCGTGTTTTCTGAACTGATCAATGAGTTTTTATTTTTCACTTCTTTAGATTTATCTCATCTCTGTCAGTCTGGATTACCTTGCTTGAACTTTTGTTTGACTTTTTTATGCTTCTTCCCTGCAGTAGCTGCAGTTAATTCTTAGTTTTTTCCTACCTGCTCGTCTGCCTCCTGTCCCCATTTCAGCCTGTTTTTGAACAGAACTGTAAAACAACAACGTCCCACAATTCCCTGTCATTTTTCCAACTGACCTGTGGGACTTGCAAGAGAATATATTCTTTTCCGCCTTACACCCTCCAATGCAACAAATGCAGGAGAAATGAATCAAGTGATGAACCATGCGCTCACCACCTATTCCTTTCAAGATGATGGAAAACAGTTTTGTGTCTTTCTTTGCTACTGTCATAAATCAAAACATGTGCCACGCAAGGCAGCTGCCAGCCAAGTCCAGTGTAGTAATTAACACACTCATTCATGTTTTCTTACACACCACCCGTCTTGCGTAGACACATTTAGTTTCTTACTGGATCTGAGCCTAATTACAATTACTAAAACAACACTAAGCGCAGTAAACATTTGAAAGGGTGTTTCAGCGCAGCTCAGATTTGTAATGATTTGCCACACAGCCATATTATTTAGCTCCGCATGATTAATGGTGATTTAAAAAAAAATAAACACGTCCTAATTGTTTTGCAGTTGCATTCCTTTCTCTGTGTATTTCCGAAACAGGTTTGTAATACAAGATAATAACCCAAATGAAAAATGGCACAAATTAAAAAGCTGCGCTGACTGTAAATGTGGGCATCGTGTTTTTTTGAGGGAAAAAAAAACGCCATTTGGTGAAAGCATGGGACGACAAAGTGGAGGTGAGCAGTGTTGACATCTGCACAATAGCTTGCTTGCTAATGATAGCGATTCAACTTCCCTGGAGACCTAATGCTGTTCAGTGCATAATGAGACACCCAGCACCAGAGATGCAGACCCTTGCGTTTTTTTATTGATGATTTTTTATTTATATATAATATTTTTTTGTGTGTGTGTGATAAAGCATCTGACCTGCACTGACATCACTGGTGGGGACAGTGCATTTTTTTGTCCAATGTTACCATTCTTTAAAAACAACCAAAAATGGAGCTTTGATACTTTTGTAAAATATGAAGCCAATATCAGACCTCCCTGCTTGCACAGGAGGATGCCTACAGCAGGGAACGAAGCCTGATGCCTGCCAACCTGCCATGCAATAATCGTCTGTAATGCCACTAATTATGAATATTGTCGGCTAATGAGTAGATGAAATAAGAGAATTACAGTTCATCGCTAATGAGTTCATCTAATTAGGCCATTAATTAACTCCAGAAGAGGTACATTATGGGAGGGGAACTTTGCTGCATATGTGGTTTAATGATGAAAGCCAAAAAAAGGGGTGAGAAAGACACTGAGGCACACATGAGAGCAAATACATGTGTCTTCTGGTCTTCACCCTATCTTCATAAAATTGCCCAATCAAGGTGTCTGCCTCTTTGTTACAGCATCCCATGTTCTGTCTCCACCTTAATGTGCTTGTTTGCAATAAAAAGCTCTTCAAGATTTAGTTGCATGTAATCATGTAAAGAGGCTGATAGCGCTGCCTTTTAATTTACTCCTAGTGTTGTCCATTTAAATCCAAAACAAACCCTGATTTAAAATGATGTTATATATAATAATTATGTTAAGCTATAATGTACAAAGTTTCACACTTAATTATTTACAAAGGCAATTCCACTTTCCAGCAGTTGGCCTGTAAAAAGGGTGTAATCTAAAAATGGAACCGACTGCTTTGGCACCTATTCAGCTCAGTCATGAAGCTATGAAACAATTCAATTAGCTCAGTCTGAACTGCACAATAAGCTAAAGTAAATAAATTCACATTGATATTATTTCTGTGCTGCTTTATTGCACCCCAAAAGACCTCATGTGATAATCCTTTGGCCTCTCAGACAGATCTAGTACAAGGCCAGATAACTGCTGAGAAAATGCCTTAAGCAGCAACGCCATTCCCCCCTTTGTACACCATTACATTTCTTTTAATTGAATTGCAGAAAGTATGGTTAATTAAGAGATAAACGTTTGGAACATGGGAGCAATCAGGGAACAAAAAGACCCCCTGATGGTGGACAGTGCAACCACTGACCCTTCTCTGGGGGAATCTCTTTCTTCCTCAAAAACTGTGCTGATGCCCCTGCTCTTCACTCCCGCTCCAGTGCCTTTCATATTTTAATAAAAAAAAAAAAAACAGAACCTGGGAAGTGTTTGGCACATCCAAGGAACAAGAAGAAATTCATCCAGCAACCATCACATTGTCACATCAAAAACACAAAACGGAGAGCGGAGATTGGACTGGACTTTCCCCAGCTTTTAGTCAGGCAAAATTTCCATGTAGCCATAATTGGCAAGTGCATTTCACTCATCTGCATGCATTCTGATGCAAAATGAAAGCTCCTGATGTAAGACCTGCACCTCAGTGAAGTGTAATAGCTCAAGGGCATCTTTAACAATATGTATCATTTCATTTGTGAGGAAACTGAAACATCCAGTGCATACAAGCATGGGAAAAATACATAGATGGAAGGGCTCCCGTGAGGTTTGAAGTCCTTACTGCTGTCGGGCAAAAGTGGAAAACACACAATCAATGTATAAAAAAGGTCTAAACAATAAGCTTTAACTGGATACTGTCTATTGAGCAGCAGTGAGGCAGTTCTATCTAGGAAGCTGCTGGATTCAAGTGAGATTCAGCTTTAGCTAATGCAGCCAGTTAGGTAAACATGAACAAGCTGTTTCTACAGTACATTTGAAATGTTTTCCCTTTTATGCCACCAACAATCTGTGCTAGAAACACTAAACTTGCTACCTTGTCTAATTATCAATATCACTTCTTTTTATAATTACACCAAAGCTGGTGTTTGGTGCCTTGTTTAATTGGCAATTATTTCTTACAATATGCTGCTGTCTGATTGCTGTGTGGTTCATTTTCTGAATTCCTGACTGAACCTGGGGAGAAAAAAAAATCTGTCAGAAAGATCATCCTTGACTTTTGTCAACCACAGAGCACGCTATAGCTTCAGCTCAAGCTAACAATTTTGCTCAACAGATCATATATAAATCCTGCACTGGGGTGGCAGTGGTGCAGTGAGTAGGTGCAACAGGAGGGTCGTGGGTTCGAGTCCCCGTCTGAGCATGTGCTGTCATTGTGTCCCTGGGCAAGACACTTAACCCACATTGCCTAAGTGTGAATGTGGCCGTGTGGTCGGAGGGGCCGTAGGTGCGAATTGGCAGCCATGCTTCTGTCAGACTGCCCCAGGGCAGCTGTAGCTTACCACCACCAAGTATGACTGAGGTGTGAATGAATGGTGCACAGAATTGTAAAGCGCTTTGAGTACTGTGAAAAGCGCTATATAAGTCTAAGGCATTATTATTATTAAATTGGTCTTTCTGATTCATATTTACTGTCATTCGAGTGAGTGCACTGCTTCAGAAGTCCTTCATCACCAGTGGTAAGACCCCATCTAGTAATCCTCAGGGGCAATCCTGCTAATTTAGAGGGTTTTGCCCCTTATAAATTATTCCTGTAATGGGATCAACATCGAGACTCTTGCCTTATATATTTTAATAGGCATCAGATTTTGTGCTTCACTATCTCTGCCTCCTCTGATCAGATTCTGTCTCCCCTGGCAGAGAGATTTACACTTTGTTGTTAATATGGACCAAATATCTTCCAGAATGCCTCCAGTGAGATTCGAATCATTAAATCTTCTGTGCTTCTCCGCTTCAGCTATGGAGAGCCTTTGCTTTACTTTCTTTAGCCTTCTCTGATTGCAGTGATGTGTTTGGGTGCCAGGTGAAGGAGGCTAGGTGGTGGGTGAGTGCAGGATGTCACCGAATAAGATGTATAAAAGAGGAGAGTGGGCTGCTGGGAGCTTTCTGGGTGGACACACATGGTGTGCCAGTGAGCCCTGGTGTCTGCCATCATAATGAAGCATCAAGAGAGGGGCTCCGGAGCCATTAGACAGACAGATGTGAGGGATGGAGAAAGTAACACGGGGTGAGAATGACACTGTGGTTTGTGAACATTGGACGAAGATGGCCAGTGAAGCTGCAGTCTGCCACCAGAATGGAATAAAGCAACCAGTATGTCAGAGTTGAAAGATTACATATGTATTCACTGTCACACATGTAGCTTCCTTGGCTGAGTGTGGGAGGACATGAAAGATGTCATTATTCAGTAACTAGCTGCAATACTGCTGGAATCATGCGTTCTGGTCTGTATATGTACAAAGAATGATAAAATCTGCCAATCTGCTTTTGGGTACATGTCAAAAAAATAGTCAAAGGTTGTCTTTTGTAGTCTCCCAGAGCCCGTGATGACATCTCTATATAGACACTCACCTGCCCAAATGCAGTTCCCCACAACAAACAAAAGTAGAAAAGAGTAAAAATTGGACTTTTTTTTAAACCTCCAATCAGAATAGTCGATGTTCTAACTTATAGAAGTATTTCCACTTTGTAGTTTTAACTGTTGTTTTCACTTGCTGATTAGTTAATACTAGTTTAGGTGGTTTTAGTTAAGATATAACCTTTCATTGAAATGCATTTCTAAGGTGACATCGTTTGCCCCATTCAAAGATGATTAGACCCCCATGCATTGTCAGATTCAGACATCATCTACAGCTCAAAGGCATAGCCTCAGATAGGGCAGCCAGGACGGTGTCCCATTTTATCTGCAAATATGTAGTTTTACATTTACATTTTACACTCCAGTGATTAGAAATTGGTGTCTTTTCTGAAAGGATTTGATGGCGGGGAGCTTACTGGGAAGTGTATTACTTGACCTTGTTCTCTGTCATTTGCGGAAACCTGCTGATGTCAGCGATGCAACAATTTGTTATGTTTAGCAAGACAAAGCAAAAAAGTGGTGCTCGAAAGAGGAAGGAGGAAAGAGAGCAGAATTAGCATCTCACTAAGACTTTAGATTTGAGCAGTGTTTTCAGTGACTTTGCTGAGTGCAAGGCTCCAAAGATGAAGCTCTGATGGGTAAGTACTTTGGGTTTTTATAAAGAAATGAATCATTTTTACTACTTATGTGTTGAAAATATGCACTCATACTGTAATATGCATTGAATGGAACTCTATAAATGAGTGTTCTTGTTTGGTATAGTGAACCTTTCGTCAGTGATTATGGGTTTCTCTCTTTTGTTTCATGCTTACAGACATTAGTTATCTTTCTATTACTTTAGCAAGGCTAAATCTATTTGTAGCTTAGATGAAGAAAATGGCTTAAATTTATAGCACAAGCTTAAATAAATGTGTCATGGTCGCACTTGACGACATGACAGTAAGTTTCCAAACAAGGGAAAAAAAAAAATCTTCCACATCCTTTCCAGCTCCTCTCTGAACCCTTGGTATTTATCGAGCTTCTCTTGTTCCTTCTTCTTGTTGTTGCCATCACTTGGTATTGCAACATCTATCCCTACGACCTTTCTTCCTTTGTTTGTCTACTACTACGATGTCTGATTGGTTAGCCATCACAAGTTTGTCTGTCTGTATCTGGAAGTCCCACAGAATCTTAGCTTGGCCATTCTCAGCCACCCTTGGGGCCGTATCCCATTTTGACCTCGGGACTTTCAGGTCAAACTCGGCACAGATGCTCCTGTATACTATGCCAGCCACTTGGTTATGGTATTCCATGTATGTCCTGCCTGCTAGCATCTTGCACCCTGCTGTTATGTGCTGGATTGTCTCAGGTGTGTCTCTGCGCAGCCTGCACCTGGGGTCTTGCCTGGTGTGGTAGACCCCAGCCTCTATCAATCTTGTGCTCAGAGGTCGTTCCTGTGCTGCCATGATTAAGGCCTCTGTGCTGTCTCTCAGTTCAGCTTTGTCCAGCTATTGGTAGGATTTTTCTATACCAGCCACTTCTTCAATCTGCTGGTGGTACATGCCGTGCAGGGACCTGTCCTGCCGTGATGGTTCCTGTTCTTGCTCCTTTTCTTTCTTGGGTTTCTGCTGTGCCTGAGGTACTCACTAAGCACACGAGCCTTTGTGGCCATCTTCCTGATATATTCATGGATTTTTGTTGTTTCATCTAGGATAGTGGTTCTGACACTCAGTAGTCCTCATCCTCCTTCCTTCCGCTTAGCGTACAGTCTCAGGGTGCTGGATTTGAGGTGAAGCCCAATGTCTTCAATGTCTGCAATGTTGCCCTCTAGTAGTGCAAACCCCTCAGTTCTGACTTCCCTCTTCCTTGTACACTTCTCCAGTCTGAATGACATTCCAATGCCATTGCTGTAGATACTAGTGGTGTGGATCAGTGATTCTATATCTCGTTCACTCCTGGCATACAGCTTGATGTCATCCATGTACGGGAGGTGGCTGATGGTTGCTCCATTTCGTAGTCGGTATCCGTAGCCAGTCTTCTTGATGATCTGGCTGAGGGGATTCAGTCCTATGCAGAACACCAGTGGTGACAGAGCATCTCCTTGGTAAATCCACATATATATGCCCTGCGGCCTATTACTGAGCTTTCATGCCTGCAGCTTAACTATAAAATGTAATATTCTCCAAATATCGTGTCTTCTACTACACCACAAAATCCATTCTCAGTGCTTGTTCACTGACAGCCTGGTGTGAAATAATATTAAAAATAACAAGCCACATCATTTGACATATTTCTTTTCATTCTTCTGTCATTATGATCCAACCAAAACCGCAATGCATGTCATTTAATGCAATAAAATGAAACAGAAAATGCTCATAATGGGTAGACATGAAATGCAAAATGTGACTCTAGCAATGCAGTGCTTACGCATACTCTTTTAAGCCTCATATTAGTCAATGATTCCTGCTGATGTCAACTACGTAGTTGAATAATCTATCAGCATTGCCTTAAGAGGTTTGCTCACATTCTCTTTAAAGATCCAAGAAGAAGAAAAGCGTTCTTGTCTTATTCAAACAAGGAGATGTGGTATAAGAAGGCGATTTGGTACAAGATAACAATTCTCGTGGCAGATTTTCTTTTCAAAAAACTGTCAACAAGAGAAATGCAGTTTTTGTGTCACTGTCTGCATTAAATGATAGGACTTCCCATTTTTCAATACTCCTTCCTACTCTTTTCTCTAATGATCACTAATAGGAGTTCATCCAACTGTGATTTCAGACATGACAAATGTGCCTTCTTACAAACTTGCCCCCGCCTTTTCTCACGGCCGACAGTTTGACAGCGACTGATGCTCAGCGACTTGGCTGCGACTCACTGCCTTTGAGTGACACCTGTATCATTCAGTGGAAAATTCAGTTTAAAATAAGGTCTGGTTTACATGTATAATTAATTAGGCCCATCTCTCAGTCGAGGCATGGCAGGTAATTATTGATGGCAACTGCTAGTCTGGAGAGCAGGTGCCTAAAGAGGAGTGACTTTCCACATCGTCTCCAAGTGCTATGAAAACAAATGGATGGTTTTCACAGAGAAGAGGGGTCTAGGGAGATAATGAGGAGCCTTTTATGAAAATGTGAAAAAAAAGAGGTTAGACTTTTATGATGTACAAAAGCTTTTTAAAGGCTCTTTTGAGAAATCATTCTTGACCAAAACTCCTCACATGACTGGGCTTTGTAGATTAGACCTTTAAATGGGGCTTTTGGCATGGCTTCGACTCTTCAGCCAAGGCGTCATAGAGTACTAAAGGACATGTGATGGGCCCTGTCTAATTAGAGAAAGAACATCCTGCTCATGTTGACACTAAGCAGGAGTGTGGGAGCCTCACCCTGCTGTGATCAGGATATTTTTTTTCTGTGCACTTTGACACTTTTCCTCCGAGCGCATAAGATGAAGACTAGATGTCCTGCCAAACTGACAAAGTATTAGGGTGCATTAAAGCTATGTTCAGAACAAATCTTTCTGACTATGAAAAATCTCAGGGTCAGCACATTAACAAGATTAGTGTAATAAAGTATCATTTAGCCAAGTGCAGTTCTAAGTCAGAATGTGGACTCCCATAGGATTTTGCATTTCTCTGAGGGAAGCCTTAGTGATCTGTTGGTTAAATTCTTCACACACTGTTTTATAACAAACACTCATATGAATGTGGGATATCAGCCAAATGGAGATATCTCATGTCTGTTCGTGGTGGATGTCAATCGATATTATAAAGGTTAAGCACCATCTATACATTGTAAAGCAGCTCATGTATATTACCTTTGCTTGCAGCCCCGAAGACTCAGAGGGCTTTGCAGTTGAGCAAAGTGCCTTAGAATCTATTAAGTCCAAATAACAATAGTTCTGAATCTGCTCAAGAAAATTAAAAAAAATATATGTGATTCACATTTCACAGATCTCCCTTTTAAGGTAGTCTCCTAGGACACACCTACTTCAGGTTTGGGTTCTGCAGGCTCTTCCACTGAAAATGGATGTTTGGGCTTTGACTTTGCTCTGGAAATCCAGCTCATATTTAAGATTGGTGATGAGACTGCAGACATGCGCATGCAAGTTCTCACAGCCTCATTTCCACTGAGTGATCCAAAAACACCAAAGTGTTCCAGAGATCCTCGGGAAGATCATGCAGGAATAGGAAACCGGACAAATTTAAAAAAGCTTCTTTTTTTTCTTACCGGCAGAGTTGCAGAACTTTATGATCACACTTTGTACAATACGTTGTTTTGATAAGAGTTTAAAAGTGTAAAATGGTGTGAAATGCAATGCATCATTTTCCTAAGCAATCTTGAGATTAGAGAAAACATTACTGTGTTCCTGACAGCAGTGAAAGGTGAGCAACCAAGTTCAGGCAAGCTGCGAAAGAAGCAGAGCGGTGGCTGTTCTGTGTCGGAGGACTTGGAGGATTTGGAGCTGAGCGAGATTACGAGAAGTACAAAAGAGCCGAGCCGTGTTATTTGTGAGTGTGAGTCCCCTTTGTTGCAGCCTGTGAGCTGATCATAACAGTAATATTGTAACACACCATGTACCCCTATAATATAACTCTTTTTAAGGGAAATTCAACAGATTTGAATAGAATTTCTTTAACTTTCAAAACAGACAAAATGGACTGCGGGCAAACGTGCTCTTAGCTTTTGGTCTTGAAACAGTAACCAAGGAAATGGTGGATAAACTTGGTGCAGGTTGCAGAAATTTACCTTGTAAGGTGTGGTTAATGTTAGAGAAGAGTGTGGTGTAATCAGATTCATCTCTTCTGAAACCCAACCAAGTGGTTTTGTTTCTTAAAGGTGACTGAAAAGCAATAGAAAAGGAACACTCACAACGAAGGTACACTATGATATGATCAAATTAGGTATGGGTGAAAGTAATTTAAATAGTTAACCCCTTAAATCCCCAAAGTGTGAGTTGAATTATAACTTTAAGTTTAGAACTCTAGTGAGAAGCACCTTTCATACCTTTACAATTTATAAAAAAGTAAAGCACAGCTGAATCAAATTTAAAGGGGTATAACATAGTTTCTTTAGAGATGGCAACACTCAAATGATGCTGCAATGGAGGTAAGCGCAATACTCTGTATGAGTTTCTTCCTCCTTCATTTTGAGATATAAATTCATTTCTGTGGGAACAAGGTTTGTTCAAGGTTACTGTGGCTTCCTTCATGAATAACAGACAAGTTATTAAATGGCTGCTGTGCCTGGGCCACAGAAAAACAGCCTACTCATAAAGGGATTGTTTGAAGTTACATCGTGATGCTCTCTCATTGTTATTTAATGAACTTGGTTCATTTTTCCTGCAGCAAAATCCATTAAAATCAATCACTTTTGCCCCTTTCCCCCTCCCCATCTTTTTTTTTCTTCTTTTTTTTCCCTGTAAATCACACTTTAGCACAGGGGATGAGAAAAAAAAAATCTCAGCGGCTGAGAAAAAGTAAACCAGCTAATGTAACCATTGCCTTCATTCAGGTCCAATTCATTACTTGAGAATATTGAGCAGAGTGAACAGCAAGTCAGCCAATCCGCTCATCACCTACTAATAAACACAAGCGTGTATGTAAGCGGAGGAAATATTGAAAGAGCTTGCATTCAGATCACAGCTGCCCCTTACCTTTGTTGTAGATGGCAAATGCCATTTGGATAAATGCTTGACAGACGTTGGTGTTTTAACCCAAATTACCCCTCTGCCTTAGATCTCTCGATTGCCTAATTAACAGGGGGGGTAGTGTAAAGCCTTTCAAGTTCTGCACTTTAAACAAAGCCGGTGAGCAATATAGTGAGTCTGTTCTTCATTTGTGCACCTGGAAGGAAGAATGGAGGTGATATAAGGAGGGGTATTGCCGTCACTGTGAAGCAGACTTTCAGGAGGGGCATGGCCTGTGAGTAAGACCTTTCTGTTCTTCCTTATTTTTTTGTTTTTTGTCATTGCTTGAGGATATGTGAGCCCAGTCTCTCCTGAGGGTTCATGAAAGAGGTGCTCACGAGAAACAGGCAAAATGAAACTATTTGGCTATGTCTTGTCCTTTCATTGTCCCGTGGCAGTCAGTCAATAATACAGAAATAAGGTGCTAAGCTAAATAGAGTAGTAGTAAGTAGATGGACGGTCCTTTTAACCTTAACGTCCATCTTTTCCAACTGTTAAATTTAAGCTATTTAAACCATTAGTCTTTAGTGATAGTTCGACTGTTTATCCAGTCCCATAAAGGCAAGGGTTAAAGTGGGTCGGAACAATGAGGACGGCGTTTGGCACCTTCAGCTGAAGAGCAGGTTAATGCAAAACAGTGTGGAATGGATTTATTTTCCATGTCCTACAGCCTCGCGATGGCATGCGCTGCTGACACCCGCAACACATCCTTTTTTCTTTCTCATCCCTGCGACCTATTCAAGGTGCAGATGTAAAAGTTTGTGGTACTTTCTGCTTCTAGCCAGTGCTACAGAAGAGACGCAAGCATATACAAAGTAATGTGTTTTCTTTTTTTTTCTTCTTTTTTTAAATACAACTTTGCAATCATTTCAACAAATATCACCAAACATAAAAAATGCTTCAGTGCATTTTGTCACACAGCGTACCAGGTAATGTGCGGCTGCTATATGGAAAAAGATGTTTGAAAGACAAGGCAGAAAGAAAGATGGGCGCTTGTATTCAAAGGGAAGGACTGCTCAACAAGTAAAATTTTGGAAAAATGAAATTTAAATCTTGTTTTTTTGAAACATCTTGCAAAGCAAACTGAAGTATTCTAGCTATGCATCATTTAAAGGTTCAATGAAATATACTAGATAGTCTGGTACATTTTAGTGCTGGCTAAACTGCAGTGCTGAGATGAAGTTCACAGCGATTCACTATGTTGGGCTAAGAAAGGACAGGCTGTGGTGTGCATGGTCAATGTTAGATTACATCTAGAGCCGCAGACATCAATTTATATTTAAGGGGATGATGCTGATTATATTCATTCATCAAATTCTACTTTTTTAAATAGGTATCAGCCATACACCAAACTTCTGCTTATATATTGCTGAATTCAGTTGGGTAAATTCACCAGAGTTCACCAGAGACTAAGTAATATAAAAGATATTTAGCCAAAATAACCACTGGCAAACTGAAGTGGGTGGGCACTGTGAGTCTTTTTTTTTTACTGCAGTTTTGGACAGTTTCAGTGTGTTTCTCCACTTGATTACACTTTTTTAATTGCCGCACTTGAAAGGCCAGTTAGTTTGGTATAATTCAAGACTCACGCTAAAACAGACATTGCCAGTGCAAGGTCTCAGATGTTTCTGAAAATGATATGCCTGAGGCTGTGGTAGGTATCTTTAGATGTCAGTTAGCTTGGTAGTGACTGCTTTTTAACTCTCCTTGCTGTGCACCCTTGTGCAGCTAGCACCATTGCCTCGCGGCAAAACTGTACTGCTTATTTGATTTTCTGAAGCTGTGTTTAGACCCAGGAATTGCTACAACAAGCATAGCTTACTGCTTATTACAGCATGTCATTAAATTTATAGTGTTATGTGGTATTTTTTTTCTCCAACATCGTTACATAGATATATTTCGGTGCAAAACTAAAACTGCAGAAATTCTTGCTAGAGTACAAGAACCTGCAGTTAGATGGTAAGCTGTGGATTTCACCAGTTTGCACATGAATGCATGCTGGAAAACCTTCAGAAAAACCTTTCACACTGACACCTAAAATAACCTGATACCTTGTTATTGTCCAGGAGAATGGAGATGAAACGTGTACAATGTAAGGGAACAAAGAGAGTAGGGAAAATAAAAGAAAAAAAAACCCTCTGGGTTTAGAAGATACATTTACAGACGTCTTTGATGTTTCTGAATATTATAACTGTTCACTTATTCATATTCTTTATCATTGTTTGCCAACCAGAGTTGATTTTTTTTTTTTAAAAAAAACCCACTGCTATAGTT
The DNA here is from genome assembly GCA_024447675.2 of Pterophyllum scalare. Taxonomy (NCBI): domain Eukaryota; kingdom Metazoa; phylum Chordata; class Actinopteri; order Cichliformes; family Cichlidae; genus Pterophyllum; species Pterophyllum scalare. Next base: position 121,144 of record JAMQGT020001468.1, on the reverse strand, counting down.
ACTCACTACACCTAGGTCTTTTATGGACTCTGTTTTATCCCACAAGATACAGTGAAGCTTTGGCTCAGAGAAAGAAAGACACCAAAAAAGAATTAAAGCGACGCAACCAAAGCCAGCCAACCAATGAATGCAACAACGTGAAAAGTGATAGAAATCGATACAGCATTTCAACTTATCCCCCCTCAAGGATGTTGGAAAGAAGGGATAACTGAGTAGCAGCAGGAAGCTTAACATGGAAGAGCAGGCAGATAATTGAAGGGAAAAGAGCTGAAACAGACTCCGTGTGCATGTCGTATCAAGGAGAGATCGAGGTGATGGTGAAAAACACATCTTTGTAGCTGTTTTCAGATCATTACGGGAACACTTGAGACGCACTACCTCAAAAAAAAAAAAAAAAGAAAAGAAAAGAAAAATTAAGCAACCTCCGGATGAGCTGGTGGATGTGCCTGGTAAGAGAGAAGTTTGGGCTTCTCTGCTGGGGCTGCTGGCCCCAAATAAGTGGAAGAAGATGGATGGATGGATGGATGCAACCTTTTTTGCAATTGGAGAATTCAGAAAAATGTTTTCCACTTTGGGTTGATTTGGAGTTATTTTGTTAATTTTTCTTAGACTAATACAGGAACATGGTTCAGTATTGTGTTTACACTGACCGTTCACAGAGCAACTCACTGCATTGTCATTTTGCGCCATCACCACCGCATGGAGTGGGTATGAGAAAATCAGGGCACAGTGACGGACACCAAATCACGCTGAACGTTATATTTATTTATCTTTGCTCCTGTACACAAAGAGCTCCTGAAGAAATAATAATGTGAATTATTATTCCAGACTGCAACTGAAATGTATGCTGCATATTATATGGATTATCTTGAAGAAATGGGACAAATGCATGATTTAATATTACAGGTGCAGGATGGCCACAGAGGGAACTGTAGCTTACTATTCATGCATTTCAGTGAAGCATCTGCTGATGCACATATATCTTCACCTCTGACCAAATTGTGTACTATGCAGTCATTCAGACTGCACAGAGACAGGAGAACAATTGATTTAAAGCCACTAAAGTAATTGGCAGTAATTCATGAATTAACTGACCAGAAATATGGCTTTGTATTCTATAAAATATTATAGATTAGTCTGTTGTTGGCAATTACCGTGCCTAACAGCTGATTAAGGAGAAAATTTGCTTTCCTAAAATCTTGGAAAAATGAGGGTAAAACTGTTGGGGCACGGTAAATTTCCACTAATGGCCTCACTTTGCTTGTAATTACTCAAAGCAGCAGAAGAGTTATGTATTTGGTTCCAAATAACTTAGTTTTTGGAGTCAATTTAAAGTTGGGTTTGTTTATAACACTGCAGCCCAGATTTCTACAATAGAACTGATAAGTAAAAAGTAAAAACTGACAGAAGGGGGGGGGAATTTTTTAAGAAAAACAAGATATTTTGCTCTAGGAGATGTTGTTTGAGATAAAAAAAAAAAAAACTACTATCCAAGTGGCTGGAGTTTTAGAAGATAACTGATTGCTTTTGCAAACTGCAGGAAATTACATGCCTAAAGTCTGAAAATGTAGTCCCTGAACAATCATACGTTGGTGTATAGGAATCATCCCTGATGCATACTGAGTGATCATTATGTTATTACACAAAGTAGGTTTAGTGAGACCTAACCAGACAGCGGTGACAAAATGTCTTACAAAGAGTTGCAGTGAAACACCGCCTCTCCATATCCCTTCTCCCCCACACAGAAGGCAAATAAATCCATAAGCACCATGTTGGAGCTCGCTGCCATTTTTTTGCTGTCACTATCATTTTATTCGCCCGTTAATATTCCCCAGCTCACTCTCTGTCTCTCTTTCCCGCGGGCCTTGCTTCGCCACATTTGCTCCACAAGCTTAATATCCACCTGCTCTTGTCACTACCGAGCACTTCATCTTCAGCATGGGGCAGGCAGGTATGGGCCATAATTGCAATTCTGAACAGTACACTATGTATAAACATACATTACTAGAGCATATGTCTATATCTAAATATACAAATACATATATATATTGCTAGTTCCTGTATGTGCAATGGATCCACTCTAAGATACTCTAAGATGCCCTTACTTACTGTACATTTGAAAAATAGGCAAATAATGGACAGTGAACTCAATAGACCTAATTCTACACTTTTGCCCACAAGACATTTGAAACATACTGCATTACAAAATGATGCTGTTAATTGTTTGTGAGATCACACGGACTGTGACAGATCAAACCCATCGCTGCTTTTTTTCTGTTTGATAAATATCCCAGCACACTGATCACTCTCATTTATGGCATCATAGCATTAATGTGTTTGGTTGGAGTCGTGACTTCGTCCCTAATGAGATCGACCACAAACCTAATCCCTCCATGGTCTAGTCTGTAGCACATGATTGACTCACTTTAATTCTGTGTTTGGAAAATGTTTCTCCCACTTCTTTGTCTTTCCACCATTTCTCTTCTGCTCATAAGCCTCTTAAAAATCCTCCTCCTCTTCACTCCTAACAGTTTTGCTTTTGCCTGTGTTACCATGTTAAAGAGGACATATTGCGCTCATTTCCATCTCTGTATTTTTTACTTTTGGACTACTTCAATAGCTTTGAATGATTGAAAATAATCCTTATTTATCTTATACTGGACGATGTCCGCCCCCTCAGTTCAGCCAGTGTACAAAAAAGAAAAGGCTGTTTTAGCTTCTTCCCATTAGGCCATTCACCCTTTAAACCATCTTTCTTCTAATTTGCTGCCCCACACAAACATATGGGTTGAACAGCAGATGGGTGGGTGGAACTGCTGTTTTCATCTCATGCACAGCCAGATCTGGAGATGACCATGTCAGGGACATCCCCTTTATTTGACATCGATTCCAACAATATGAAGAAAAAAGTGCTGGAAACTGAGCATCGCGAGCAAAGGGTTTGTGGATACACAGACCTTATCATTTGAAGCCATGCATCCATATATATATATGTATATATATATATATATATATATATATATATATATGGATAAAAGCATTTGAATAATAAAAGCATTTGAAGTGCATATAATAAAGCTCTGTATGAATGTGAGGAGGGGTGAATGTGTCTTATAGAAGTGCTTTGAGTGCTCAGTAAAGTCCATCCACCCTTTATAACAAATAAGAAAAATAATAATCATAGTATCTCCGTTTTAAGGCTACTATGATTTTATCCTTCCCAGGATTTAGTCTTCACTACTCTTCAAATTTAGTGAGCAGCTTACCATTCTAATCAATAACTAACAGTAGGACTGAGTCATATTATTGAGTAAGGCACAATTACTTCTTAATAGTTACCCATTTGACAATACAATCTTACTGCAGATGGGGTGACACCTTTAAGCTTAAGCTCTTCTTAAATATACAGAGAGCCTGTGAGCGTGTTAAAAGCGTGACTTAGCTTTTAAAAGCATTGGGACCTGACCTTGATGCCATTAATGCACTAATCTGACTGATGAAATATCCCTCCCCCTCACCCCCAAGGGTCGTTATTGCTTCTTAATCTTTATCACCTCACGTGCACCTGATTGTCTCAAAACAGCTGGTTGAATTTTGTCATTAAAGAGAGGCGACAAAAGAAGGGGGATAGATGAAGACGAGTACACGCTTCACTTTCCTGCATGCAGGCCAGTATCATGTGGTGCACAAGCTTTCCCATATTAGGAGTCAGCACTGATGATGGGTCCACTTGTTGCTAATTTTAAGACTTGAAGTGTGTGAAGCTCTTAGCCTGGTTGACCAGGAACCTGTGACTGGAGAGCAGCTATCTTGGGACAAAAATTGCTATGTTATCTTGTTTGTGTGTGCTCTTGTGTGAATATGTGTGTGAAGTAGAGCATGGCAAACAAACTCCAAGGAGGAGGAGAAGAAAGACATGCCATGGGATGCTAGCTCCCATACTGTTACCACTGATGTTATCTGCTGATCACGGAAGAGGCAGCCAGGCTGAGGGGATGGAGCTGAAGAGCAAGTTTAAGGCTGGTACAAACGTGTGCAACAACAAAACTCTTTTTAACCTTGAGTAAATTTCTCTTTCCTCCTGTGCTCTCAATTTCTGTGTATCTCACTGAAAGTGTGTTTGGGGTGGGGCAGTTCTTTGTGTTTACAATGTTTTTTTGTTTTTGGTTTTTTTTTCAGTAGGCCATGGTATCAAACACTACTGCCTTAAATAATGCATAAATAAAGTCTATAAAGGGTTCTGAAGAATCTAAAATGAACTGCAGTAGAACAGAGTGGTGAATTCTGTCATCAGTGTCAGTCCAGCTGCTTCCAAAAATATTACTTTAATCCAGCATAGACATAATTTAATCTTGACATAGACATAATAGATAATTAGTTTCCATTAATTATCAGATATTTTTGTTTAGGTTTCTACTGTCAAGTAGACTTACCAGAGCTGCTACTTTAGGAATTACACTGATAATGTGATGTACTTTAGAAAACACTCTTGTAGTTTGATGCATAATGATATGGGCAACATTTGGTGTTCATATTATATTGCCAGTTCGATTTCCACCACTAACAGTGAAGCAATGTGATACTTTACCCATGAGTGCTGCTAAGAATTAGTGTCATATAAATATAATGCAAAAAATGACAGCCAGGGATGAGGAAATGTACAGTTACAAACAAAAAGAAAAGAAAATTTGTAAAAAAAAAATCTGTGTTTAAATTTGAATAATGCTGTAGAGCAATACAGCATCAGAGCAGCTTGGAAGTGATTTACTAACAATTATAAACAAAATATGCCGGTATATAGTTCCATGCAAAAATGACAACTCATGGTTGCTTCATAAGAGCATCAGGGTACAAAATATCCATCACTATGGCTATACTGGTACAGTAGTGTGATCGAAATGACCCAAAACAATATCAACAACAATAACAACAAAAATGATAAAAAATATTATCTTAAAAATACAAAATAATATAGAGTGAGGGTAAAAGCCTTCATTCTTCATTCTATTTGTCATATTTTACAAGAAAAATGGAAAATACAGTGCTTACCAATTAATTAAATTAACAGTATTGGTAATGAAAAAAACATTTGTATGATTCTATAATTAATAATTAATTACTTTCTATTAATTTATTTAATAAAAATGAAATTTTTAATGCTAAAATGCAATTAATGTTGCTAAGCAGAAAAATATTAAAGCACATTATGATTATTTTATTAAGATGCCAGATTACAAATACAGTATTTGCTTTCCAGAACAGAAAAAAAAAAAAATTTTGTATTTTTTTTATTTAGTTGAATGTTATGCTTGATTAATCACTGACTTCTCAGACAAGTCCGGTGTCCAATTTTTTTTGTTTTGGGTTTGTACAATTCTAATTAGCTGGAAGGTCAATATTTGGTATGACCACATTTAATCTTCAACACAGCCCAAACTCTCTTAGGCAAGCTTTCCTTAATTTCTTCAAGTACTCTTCAGGAATAGTTTTCCAGCTCCTCGAAGGATATTCAAAGCTCTTCTTTAGATGTTGATCCCACACTGTTCTGGGCTTTGTGAAAGCCAGACCATGATTAATAGTGTTCCACTGTTTGTTTCTCTATGCAGGTATGCTTTCACAGCATTGGCAGTGTGTTTGGGATCATTGTCATGAAAAATGAAGCTGTTGCCAATCAGATGCTTTCCAGATGGTATTGCATGGTGGATCTGAAGGTGTTTTCTGTGTTCATGATTCCATCAATTTTGGCAACACGGGCTGAATTCCAGCACCGAACCGCGATAGAGTCTCTATAGTGTTTTACAGCCGCTCACATTTGTCCCTCTCTCCTGACCTCCTCCGTGTATATCGATGATGATCTGAACCAAAGATGTCAATTTTAGAAACTGCATGACTACATAATTTGTTGCCACTTATTGTCGGTCCAGTTCTTGTGTAACTTGGTGAAGTTTAAGTAAATAAAGTTTATTTATAAAGCAGTTTTCACAATCAAAAGTAAGCAGGTATTTTAAAAAACAGTTCCAATCAATAAAAGCCAGGTTAAACAAAACAGCTTTTAACTGTTTTTTTTTTATTTATTTTTTTTAAAGAGCCCACAGAGTCAGCTAAATGTAATTGTACTGGGAGACTGTTTCGAAGCCTTAGACCCAAAGACTGAACGGCTCTGTTCCCCCTAGTCTTTAATCTTGTATGAGGAACAACTAACAAATTCTGAGCCTTTGACTGTAAGCAGCAGTGTGTTCAGTAAGAAGCTGGGATAAATAGTCCAGGGGTTGGCCATTTGGTGCTTTATATGCAACTACAAGAATTATGAAACAAATTCTAAAATCTACTGGGAGCCAATATAAAGGATATAAAATAGGAGCAACATGAGCTCGCTTACTATAATGTGCTAATAGTCTGTCTGGAGCATAATTTTGTGTTGCTTGGAGGCGTGAAAGAGATGATTTATCTTAGGCGGTTTCCCTTCTTTAAGAATGGCCTCTTGACAGCCACACTTCCTTTGAGACCATTTGTGATGAGGCTTCAGTGAACAGTAGATGGATCAATTGGTTGCTGTATTTTTTCCTATTTCACAAAGGACATGCCTTTCAGATACTGAAAGTGTGTGCTGTGGATAGATTTTTTTATGCCTCCCCCTTTTTTTTTTCTTTTATTGTTCGCTTGTCCTGTTTCCTCAGATTTCTTAAGGACACATTACGTTAAGTGCCTTTCTTATGCTTGAATGATTCATAGGTCAGTGTTAAGTGTCTGATCAAATAAAAACAAAACAAAACTAAATGGACTGTACTGAACTGGCCCGAAATTGAGTGAAAAAGCAGTCAATGTGCAAAGAAAATCTTGCTCCTTGGAAGAAAAATATAAAGAAATGAGGGCGCTTAAGAATGCACCGTACTGCGTGCTGTGTATTGTGTGCCAAAATCTAGCAATCCATGAAAGTATGAACACTGAGCCCAGGCTATAACAGTGAAACAGTAAGGTTAAAGGTCAGAATAGAAAACTGCTTACAGGCAAGGCTGTTTGTCAGCTTCACTCTCATGCCTGGATGAAAATGGCCTAGCTAAATAGAAGGTCATGACTTCAAAACAATAACTATTACCATTCAGAAACTGCACAGACCTACAAGAGCAAGGTCAAATTGCACTGCTTTAGCAGGCACAGGCCATCATATCATATAGCACTTTCTTTGACTTACAGTAAGTGAAAATACAGAAACGGCAAGTGGCAAGGTTTAAATTATGAGAAGACCCTCTGGCCTGAGCAGCCATGGCCTAGAGCAAAGTAGTCATTATTGTAACAGGGATAATGCTGAGGAGAGAATTTGAAATTCTGCACAGGACACATTAAAATAAATCAAGGATTACTAACACATTATGCTGCCCTAATGATTGGAAATGCTTTATATATATATATATATATATATATATATATATATATATATACACTGCTCAAAAAAAATAAAGGGAACACTCAAGTAACACATCCTAGATCTGAAGGAATGAAATATTCTCATTGAATACTTTGTTCCGTACAAAGTTGAATGTGCTGAAAAAAAAAATCACACAAAAATCATCAATGGAAATCAAATTTATTAACCAATGGAGGCCTGGATTTGTAGTCACACACAAAATTAAAGTGGAAAAACACACTACAGGCTGATCCAACTTTGATGTAATGTCCTTAAAACAAGTCAAAATGAGGCTCAGTATTGTGTGTGGCCTCCACGTGCCTGTATGACCTCCCTACAATGCCTGGGCATGCTCCTGATGAGGTGGCGGATGGTCTCTTGAGGGAACTCCTCCCAGACCTGGACTAAAGCATCCACCAACTCCTGGACAGTCTGTGGTGCAACGTGATGTTGGTGGATGGAGCGAGACATGATGTCCCAGATGTGCTCAATCGGATTCAGGTCTGGGGAACGGGCGGGCCAGTCCATAGCTTCAATGCCTTCAGCTTGCAGGAACTGCTGACACACAGCACATGAGGTCTAGCATTGTCCTGCATTAGGAGGAACCCAGGGCCAACTGCACCAGCATATGGTCTCACAAGGGGTCTGAGGATCTCATCTCGGTACCTAATGGCAGTCATGCTACCTCTGGCGAGCACATGGAGGGCTGTGCGGACCTCCAAAGAAATGCCACCCCACACCATTACTGATCCACTGCCAAACCGCTCATGCTGAAGGATGTTGCAGGCAGCAGATCGCTCTCCACGACGTCTCCAGACTCTGTCACGTCTGTCACATGTGCTCAGTGTGAACCTGCTTTCATCTGTGAAGCGCACAGGGCGCCAGTGGCGAATTTGCCAATCCTGGTGTTCTCTGGCAAATGGCAAGCATCCTGCACGGTGTTGGGCTGTGAGCACAACCCCCATCTGTGGACGTCGGGCGCTCATACCATCCTCATGGAGTCGGTTTCTTACCGTTTGTACAGACACATGCACATTTGTGGCCTGCTGGAGGTCATTTTGCAGGGCTCTGGCAGTGCTCCTCCTGTTCCTCCTTGCACAAAGGTGGAGGTAGCGGTCCTGCTGCTGGGTTGTTGCCCTCTTACGGCCTCCTCCACGTCTCCTGGTGTACTGGCCTGTCTCCTGGTAGCGCCTCCAGCCTCTGGACACTACGCTGACAGACACAGCAAACCTTCTTGCCACAGCTCGCATTGATGTGCCATCTTGGATGAGCTGCACTGCCTGAGCCACTTGTGTGGGTTGTAGAGTCCGTCTCATGCTGCCACGAGTGTGAAAGCACCACCAACATTCAAATGTGACTAAAACATCAGCCAGAAAGCATAGGTACTGAGAAGTGGTCTGTGGTCCCCACCTGCAGAACCACTCCTTTATTGAGTGTGTCCTGCTAATTGCCAAAATATTTCCATGTGTTGTCTATTCCATTTGCACAACAGCATGTGACATTGATTGTCAATCAGTGTTATATTGTATTGTTTAAGTGTTCCCTTTATTTTTTTGAGCAGTGTATATAAATATATGTGTGTGTGTGTGTTTTACTCAATGCTTTTCCACCACCTTCACAATCCTTCCTCCTCATCAACATATTTAATGCAAGACTGTGTTTTTTTCTTTTAAACTTTTTACCATAAGCCAAAACTTTATTATTTGATTCCAATTGACCAGTGAATACAGCTTAGATTGAATCCCAGCCTTCATCTTTTGAAGTGAGTGTGCTCAATTTCCATTTTCCATTCTTGCAGTCTTATCCAATGCTGACGCCATCTCTGCAGCTCTCTTGACGTACTGTTCTATTCACGATTTATCAGGCTACACTGAATAAACTCAAATATCAAGTGGCTCACATCATGTGCTCACAGTGGCTGCACAGAGCAAGACAAAATAGCCTAAAGAGTAAAGGCAGACAATATGATTTAACATCTAGTTTTATCATTGGATCCATCAACAACGCAGTGTTTACAGTGGGAATAAAGGAAAGGGCACACACACTGGGGATAGAAATAAATACTGTGTATTATATGTTGATATCACTCGCCGTCTCTCTCGGTCTTCTCTTTTGAGATCACTTGAGTGCAGTTATTGATCAATCGTTGGTCTCACAGCTTGGCCAGAGCCATTAAGATGTGTAGCCATAAACACAAGGGAAAAAAAGAAAAAAAAAGACAATCCCTGCTCACTCCTGTTGCACCAATCAGTTCCAGGCACAGCAAATAATCCTCTGCAACACTGTACATCAATACAGCATCAAAGCATCTGCAGATGGATTCAGCAACACACAACAACAAATAAATACGCCTACAGTTCGTCTGCGTATGGATCCACAGAGCATTGCACAGAGGGTGTTTTTAAGATCCAACCAATAAATTATATCAAACAGGCAACATGAAAAAAGAAATAAACAAATAAACATTTGCCTAGTTGTGATAGAAATGCACTTTTTGAGATATCGAATTGCTGACTTAACTATGAAATCACTAATGCAGCGATAAATGCTCTGACTGAAAGTCAGAGTAGGTATAGCTGAGACTTATTTCACAATGTAATTTTCACATACTTTATCCAAATCCCGTTCTCTGCTGAATCACCTGTAAATTATATTTACAGTATTCACTTAGTGAGTCTTTAGGGATTTGCTATCTTAGTGTGGGTATTAGCTTAGCTCTTAGCCGAGTCACTAATAGGATGGCTTCTTCAAATGTCCCCCCCACTTCCTGCTCAGTGTGTCAAATGTATAGTTTCCCCTCTGCTTCCTTTAGTAAATTGGTACTGGTAATAAATGTAGCTTGTTTGTAGCTTTGGAGGCCAGGCTCAGTGAATTAGAGACCCTGATCTACATCCTTGAAAATCCTGCTAGCCAGGTCCCTATAGTCTGCAGAGTCAGCCGATCTGCCCCACCCATCCACTCTTTTCCGGCTCTCTGAACAGCAGCTCACCAGACAGCAAATGCCCCCCCCTTTTTTTCTTTTCCTTTCCTTACCGGCTGCTGTTGATTCCAGGGGCCAGAAGAACCCTGAAATAGAAGGAACTCTGAAACTTAAATCTGTACATTTTGTAAAATAATAATTCACGTCAGCAGTAATGACACCTGGCTACATCAAATGGAGGTCACTAAAGTTAATATTGAATTGGTGTGTAACTTTCCCAAAAACAATGCCTCTGACTCTATAGTTTTCTCTGGTTCTGGTTCTGTTCTCCTTAAATTGCTGGCAGTCTGAGTGGTGTCCAAACAAAGATGTGGGCTTTATATGGGAAACTTTATGGGGAAAAACTGGTCTTGTTAGGAGAGATGGCATCTATCCCATTGTGGATACAGCAGCTCTCATTTCTAGAAATCTGGCCAGATTTATTAAACCTCCCAAAACTTGACTTTCCAGGGTTGAGACCAGGAAGTAGTGTTGCAGTCTTACATACCTCTGCAGTTTCTCTCCTCCTGTCATCCCTCCAAAACTCCATCCACATAGAGACCATGTCTGCTCCCAGCCCACCAAAAAACAAACCAAAAATGGATTATTAAATATTAGGTCTTTCTCTTCTAAGTCCCTGTTAGTAAATGATTTACTAATTGATCATATATGGCATATTTCTGCCATATTCACTTCTCCTCATTGTTCCCAGAATTGAATTCTCAAATAAAAGGTCTTAAATAATCAGGCCCCATCTTAAAGACCTCATAGTACCATATCACGCTAATGGAGCACCTCGCTCTCAGACTGCAGACTTACTTGTGGTTCCTAGGGTATTTAAAAGTAGAATGAGAGTCTTCAGCTTTCAGGCCCCTCTTCTGTGGAACCAGCTCCCAATTTCTTTACTTTTAAGATTAGACTTAAAACTTTTCTTTTTGATCAAGCTCATAGTTAGGGCTGGATCACGTGACCGTGAACCCTCCCTTAGTTCCGCTGCAATAGGCCGAGGCTGCTGGGGGCTTCCCACGATGCACTGACGCACCTCGTCACTTTCTCTGTGTTTATACACCACTCTGCGTTTAATTATGAGTTATCAGTAATCTCTGGCTGTGTTCCACAATGTGTTGTTTGTCCTGTCTCCCTCCCCTCACCCACAACCGGTCACAGCAGATGGCTGCCCCTCTTGAGCCTGATTACGCCGGAGGTTTTTTCCTGTTAAAAGGGAGTTTTTCCTTCTCACTGCTGCCAAGTGCTTGCTCAGAGGGGGTCCTTTGATTGTTGGGGTTTTCTTTGTATTATTGTGGGGGAGTTACCTTATAATATGAAGTGCCTTGAGGTGACTGTTATTGTGATTTGGCGCTATCTAAATAAAACTGAATTGAACTGAACTGAATTAATTTGAATTAGACAAAGAGAAGATAAATAACTGTTAGTCAGATGTTTCTACTAATGTTTCTGATTGGTACCTAAACTAAAAGGCTGCAGGGTTTGTGGCTTCAGGGAGCTTTTTCCTGTGTGCTGTGCCAGATTGCTTATTAAACATATATAGACTGTTAACAGACCTTTCTGCCTGCAGAACTTTCACTGGAGCTTAATATATCTGGAACTTGTTAGAAACACTAATCTAAGGCTGGTTCTATTCCCTACCACATGGTTTGTGAAGAACTGTAAGGCTTAGGGTGTGTGCCATGGAAAACGTTGCAGCTGTATTCTTAAATCTGACCAATGTTTTGAACTAGATTTTTGAACTAATTTTTACATTGTTGTTAAAAAAATGAGATCTTCATGAACAAATAATGGCATAAGTAGTTGATATATTTTATGTTTCTGTACCCTAATTGCATCCTCAAAAAAATAAATGAATTATCAACAGTAATTGTTTATGCCTATATATCAAATTACATTGTGATGGAAGAAAAATTCACTGATATATCAATTGTAAAAGTTCAGCAATGATGAGATGTGGATTTTTTTTTATTTTTAGAATCTTGACCTTTGACCTTGAAAATTAAATACTGAAATATATTCTTGGGTGCCCAAGGAATGTTTCTAGAAACATTCAGGATTTTGGGTTCAAACCCTTTTGAGACAGGGATATTGAAAATTTTTGGTGACCTTAACCTTTGACCAAAATGCAATCAACTGTTTTCTGTACCTCCTCCAACAAATTTTCGTTGAAATCCGTTCATAGCTTTCCGAGTTATCCTGCTTGCACAGACAGACAGACAAATGCTATGGAAAACAGAACCTCTCTTCTTACTGGGTGGGGGGAGGCAATAAGGTCTCACATCCTGGCTGGGTTTTCTTATTTCAGAAGTGGTCACTGTGCGTTTTTTGTTACAGCTGATTCAAAGTTTTGCTTGTAAAGTGACCTCTTTGAAGCTCGATAAGCGTTTGCACCTCCTTGAAGGACTCTTTGTTTTTCTTTTTTTTTTTTTAAAGCTGCTAAGGTTTTGTTGTGTTCTTTTAACATATTTATCTATTTGTGTTTCTATTCTCTGACTCCATTGTCTTTATTAGTGTGCCTGCCCAAAACTGGGCTAGAACACAGATAAATAAATACTGGCTTTATAGCAGGCAGAAAGCAAATAAACATTCACAATGGTATGCCTGTCCCTACCTTTTAGGTAGGGAATTGATTGCCAACTTGTTAGCTGTAATCCAATTATACATCCCAGCTCTCACAGGAGTCTTTGTACTACCTACTGCAAAACTGTGGCTTTACAATTGGAGGTAGTAATTGTAGAGCCAAAGGTCTGATAGTGAAATAGTGAAATCACCATTTACTTGCTTTGCTGCAGGCGAGTGGAATGAAAAAAAAATATGCACCAGGTAAAACACAGCACATACAGTATGCTGAAATGCAGTAGCAGTAGAAGCTATATGAAATCCCAAGCTAACGCTTCAGGAATTGACCACAGTTACCTGTTGCGAACTTCAGACTGTTTCCAAAGGCCAAACTGTCTTTGATATAGTCACACGCATGAGCATGAGGATTCACAAAGGTGAGTGTGTTAGAAATGTAACTATTCAGTAGATGTTTTAATATTTCAGCTGCTTTGTAACACTAAGGCACTGAGACATATTTAAAAAAAAATACACTGTATGCCTTGTCTGATTCATTAGCAGGCATGCCCAATTGACTGTAAATACATTAGTCCTTCTGGCTGTGAGGGAGCGGGCTCGGGGCAGTATCCTTCAGCCAGTGAGCTAGTTAGTGTATGAACCAATACGTATATATAGGGATTTAGAGTTTTTCCCCTCAAAACCCTGAGGCATGATGGCAATAGCTAACTGCCTTGAAAGCAAACGCTGACACCTCCCAGTACTAGTGTTGTGGCTTGCAGATGCCCCAGGAGAGGAGCCAGCTGGAGCAAATAGACAGGGGAAGGTTGCAAAACAGGAAAGCATGAAGGGAGATGTTTGTCAAGTCATTGCTTCAGACACAGACAGAGTTGTGGCCTGGATGCTAAAGTAACCAGATTGTAATGCTGTAAGCCATTTTTTAAAAATATATATATATTTCACACCTTAACCAGTGCAGTTTATTATGCACAATTTTGACTATACTATTGGCAAAATCTGACATTCTGGAATCTGTGTAGATATGTGCATGGATTTTGTAAGTACATATCTGTCCCAAAATCATACATGGGTTTTGAAACCACGTCCCCCAGCCTTTACTGGCACATTTTCCACTAAATACTAAGAATATCTACTTCTGGATATACCTGTGCCTACGTGCCGAGGTGGACAGGTTATAAGCCCTGCTTCTCACCACCACAGTGAAAGAGCTCTACCTTTCTGATTAGGCAGATGTCAGATACTTGGCAGAACTGCCACCAAGATTCCCCTACAGCAGTGATCTTAACTGTGTTTTTTTCCTCCATGTTGCTACGCTGACACTTTGACTATGACAAAGAAAACCTCACAATTTTTGGCAATGCCACTCCAAGTTACTTCACTTGAAACCAGAAATTTTGGTTACATATTAAATTTGATGAGTTAAATATGCATCTGTGCAGGGGGGAAAAAAACAAAACAAAAAACAAAATGACAAATTTTGCATGCCCATTTTATACACCAATCAGCTACAAAATTAAATTAAAACCACCTCCCTTGAGTCACCAAATGCTGAGGGAGTCCTGTGGTGTCTGGTTTCATGGAAGGGCCTCTGTGGTTTAGGCTTGTTCTGCTGCATTCTCCAGATGCTCAGTCAGGGTTTGTGGAATTCTGAATGCTCCTATATATTGAGCTCCTTTTGTTTCCAAGCAGTTTCGCAGTGTGGTGGGGTGAACATTGTCTCGCTTGGTCTACAGCAAGTAATCCTTTTTAAATTATCACTTGCTTTCTACCTACTTATCTGTTCAGTGACACTTCTGCCACTGGGGTGCTCTGGAGGGTTTCCAATGCTGGCAGCACTGCAGGGAAATAGGTCTTGCATTTTTTGGCCTATACTGCTAAATACAGATTATAGCTGCTCTGTTTTTTTTTTTTTTGAGATTGGTTACATTACTACTGTATATATTAATGTCTACACAATGAGTACTGATTGAAGCTTGGTAGATCACATAAGGCTTGTGAAAGGTGCAGTGAGTAACACTGCCTTACAGAATGTGTCCAGGCAGGCTACTACTCTGTGCCAGAGATAAAATGATCTTCCTGTTCCTGACTGTTCCAGACACTTTTCCCCCTCCTGTCTGTTTTCACTTGTCTTTTTTCCACTTTTAATAGGTCATCTGATGATGAAAGCAGACTGGTGGCCAGCACACCAATCACAAATGAGGAGCAGGGCTCAGACTTACCCACATTCTAGCTCTCCTGCTGAGCTCACTGCAGGGAGTTTATCGACTCTTCCTACCAATCCTTATAATGCTATATTCAGACCCACTTTACTTTTGAATCAGTGCTTTGTCACTCACATTTCTTTTTTTCCTCCTTCCCTCCTGCAGGGAGAGATTGTGTATTAAATCATTAACGGTTGTCCTAACAATGCAAATTCCCCATGAGTGCTGATCTGTCAGTGCAAACTCTTGGCTTCACACAAAGAGCGAAGCCGAGTATGATAAGGGGGCTCATGAATAAGTGAACCTGACATTTCATGCTTTGAAAAGTCACACCATCTCCACTGTGATGAATATTTTCATTTATGCCTCTATTATTTTCAAAAGGAGTTGTGTTCCTGCAGACTCTTTCTGCCTGACACTTAACCTACTCTCAACCCGCAATGTTTCGCTTCACGGTTACGATTATATAAATTAATTTAAATCCTTCTGACAAGATGAAAATAAGAGTTTAAGATGTAGCTGGCAAAAGCAAACTAATGTAAATCAGTGATTGCCCACTTTTAAGGGTTAGGGTTAGGGATTGATATCATACAGACTTGTGGTTTCTACAGAAGCACGTACCATCTTTTCACAGTGTTACAGCTCGTAGTCAATCTACTTTGGATGGTTACAGCATTATAGTTCATAATCAAAAACACTATGGAGAATATGAATGGGATTTTTACTTCCAGAACCTCACTGTTCTGCTCGTGCTCACCCAGTGATGGAATCTACAGTTTTATAGAGTTGACCAGCTTAGGTCATTGCTTAACTTGGAGATGGCGCAGGAAGCCGAGGACTACTGAGTGTCAGAACCACTATCCTGGATGAAAAAACAAAGATCCTTGAGTAAATCAGGAAGATGGCCACAAATGATAATGTGCTTAGTAAGTACCTCAGGCAGCAGAAACCTGAGACAGAAGAGGAGCAAGAACAGGAACCATCATGTAAGGGCAGGCCCCTGCATAGCATGTACCACCAGCATATTGAAGAAATGGCTGATATAGAAAAATCCTACTAATGGACAGCACAGAGGCACTAATCACGGCAGCACAGGAACAAGCTCTGAGCTCAAGATCGATAGAGGCTGGGGTCTACCACACCAGGCAAGATCTCAGGTGCAGACTGTGAAGAGATCCCCCCTGAGACAATCCAGCACACAACAGCAGGGAGCAAGATGCTAGCAGGCAGGTCATACATCGAGTGGCTGGCAAAATATACAGGAACATCTGTGCCAAGCATGGCCTGGAAATCCTGAGGTCAAAATGGGATACACCCCCACGGGTGGTTGAGAATGACTAAGCTATGGTCCTGTGGGACTTCCAGATACAGACAGACAGATGCAGCTGTATATATATATGTGGGGACATAGAGCTGGCTGTGATAGAGTCATGTGTAAAATTATAGCTGTTTCCCTCTGAAGTAAAAGGTGAATAGACACAAAGAAAATCCACCTTCCATGAAGTTGCATGAATGTTCTCCAGGTCACAACTGAGATCTATATCCAAAAGTGCAACCTTATAATTACACTGGTGAACTGTGTGTTTCAAATTCTGAAGTGACGTTATCATGCTACAGTACACTGGCTCCTCAGCACTGAGAGGGAGAAATGCAAAGTGTTAGTACTGTGTTCCTCCTTAGTTTGAAAAAGAGGGGTTCCGCAGGCAGCTTCCTCTTGCCATATGCTCAGCCAGCTCAGCTCCGTCTGCAGGAGCCACCTCAGCCTTGCAAGTGAGCAGAGGAAGTTGACATAATAGCCCTAAGTCACAAATGACACAAAAACCCAAAAAAGACAGAAACTCTCCCACAAGTGCTTCCAGCTATATGGCGGCTTGTGTTTGTGCACTGCTTTCTTAATGTCTTAAAACATAACATCTGTTCAGCACTATTTTCAGAAGCGTAACGCCAGTGAGCTGTGTTCGGGGATGAAGCCACAGGCACAAAGCAAGGGTCTCTTTTTGCATGCTCATAAATGAGGCACTACACTAAAGCCAACTGAGTCAAAATTTATTGGTAGGGCTTTAAAAATAATTTATTTGAGAGTGTGCACACATTAGGGAAAGATGAAGAGATGTGCCAAGTGTTTGGTGACTATGGTACAGGTCGGAGCGTGGGAGTGAAGAACAAGCCTGACATCTGGATGGTTGGCAGATTGCTGATGTGCTCACTGCAAGGACTGGTGATGACAACTGGAGGTGATTTGGGTGTGTCACATCAATTGGACACTTAAATTATAGATGAAAGCCACAGAGGAAAGAACTGATTTTAATGACGGCAGGAACTAGGAACTAAAAACAATACATGGTTGAACAGAGTCACAGGATCTCCATCAAATTCAATGATTAAAAAGAAAATGATTAAAACTGGAGCAGAAAATGCTCTATAATTTCACCTGCATTTGTGACTTCCTATAATACAAATCATTAGAGCCTTTTCTGACCTTCCTTGCCTGTTATATATTCACATACCAAATCTCCAGTTTGTGCAACTTGCTCTAAAAAGTTATTGTCCTTGCTGTTTAAGTGGATATAATCCTTGTAATCAGTGGAGTTAAATCCACAGACTGAACAAAACTCTTTCAGTACAACATAAAAAAAAGGATGCAGCTATTTTAAGAGGCTGCCTGAGATTCTCCAAGACTGCTTAAACCACTTTGATGCATAAAATCAGTGAGGTTGCCTTCATTGTTGACCCACGCACTTGCTTGAAGGCGTAGCTGTGTTGAAGACAGCAGAGAATCACCCATACAAAGTAATGACTGTATTCTTGCAGGGAGACAGCAAGAGTAGACACAACATATCATTAGCACCTGGATGTGATTTCATATATTTTATATACCAATTTCCAACTTGCATTATATTCCTACACAAGTCCATTGTCAGTCCCACAAGTAGCTACACAAACATACATACACAATATCAGGTAAAATGTGTCATTAGTCAAAATACTTTTTTTGCCCCAACGATGGCAAGAGAAACATATGAAGAAAAGTATGATGAAGAAGAAGAGAAAACTTGTAATCCAAAGCTTACCATATTATCTGTCAAACATGGTGGAGGTAATGTTATGACATGGGCATACATGGCTGCCAGTGGAACCAGGCTATTATTCCTCACTGATGATGGGCTACGCTCTGTGCACAAATGTAGCCAAATGCTGCAAAAATTATTGGACCCAAAAGGAACCCTAGAGTCAGTTATCGGATCTCACAACTGAATGAGAGAGACCCAGAAACAAGCAGCAGCTGAAGGCGGCTGCAGTAAAGGCCTAGTGGTGCATCTCAAGGGAGGAACACATAGCATTTGGTGATTCTTATGGGTGTACCAAGGGAAAATTAACAGATCCTAACACGTCTATGGCAGGTCTATAATTTGTATTCAGGTGTTGAAGAAGCACAGTAAAAAAGGATGAGGTTTTTTTTTTTTTTTTTTTAGTTCAGCAGTCTTGTTAAATCTTTGAAAATCTTTCTTGACCAAACCTTGGGTCACGATGAACTGAAACCAAAGTTTCATTTCAACAGTTCTGTAGCAATAAAACCATACTGTACCTGTTAGAAGCTAATGGAAAGGAAAAAGTTGTCTTTTAAAAAATGAACCAGTCTACTTGTTACAAAAAAAAAAGAGTAAAAAAATGGTAAGAGTGTGTTGGAAAAGCATGATTCAAAGGACTTTTGTACAAGTGTGAGCTAGGAACAACCTGAGGCAGCAGCCTGGGGGAACACAGGATGGAGCTGGGACATGATAGCACTGAAAGTCGAGTTTGTAAGGGAGGCAGTTGGTCGGGGCAATGAAATGCAGTGAGGTGGCTTTTTAAAAAAGATAACATTAAATCATTCTTGGTGACCAGTCCATTAACTCAGTACTTCTTTTGTCTCTTCCCTGAAAATCATTGGAGTCTGGAGTCTGACCTGCCCTTAAAGCATTTTCATAACCAATGTGGAGGGTCAACCACTGAAATAAAAAAAAAGCTAAAATAAGAGGCTTTTACTGCCAGCAGCAAGTAATGCATTCCTCTTCTGTCTGAACACAGTCTTGTACCATTGCCCAGGAAGGCTGTACTTCATCTCTTTAAGACAACATGAAATATCCTAACGCTATTAACCTTAATAAACGGGCACCGGAAAGAAGTTAATGTGACAAAAGAGAGAACTCTCAAAGATGGATCATTAGTGATAAATGAATAGTAAAAGAAAGCTTTATAATCCCCCGCATGGGTTAATGAAAGGCGATCACATTCTAAGGTTTGAAATATATTGCATGAATTTGGCAAGAAAGCTGGACACAGAAGGACAGGTTGTCACTGCCACACACACCTGGTGTAGGGAAATTATTCTCAGATTAAATTTAAAGCCAGTTCTAAAGTATTATTAAACTGCTCACCTTATCCATTTATCCTCGAGTAATAAACTGTGATGAACCGCATCCTGATTGCTGTGTTTGGGAGACTTTCTCAACTTTAAACAAGCAACTGAACTCGTTCCTTTAATGTTGCTCCCTTCTGAAAACAAAGCACAAATGATTGCTACAGTCACAAGGGCACATTACGACAATGCTTATTTTGTGCGCACGGGTGAATGTGCACTTCTCTTGAATTTTTTGTCTGTATCGAGATCTATTCAGGACAGATGCAGGAAAAGAGAGAGCGAGAACTTAGAAAGAGAAAGAAACCTCCAAGGCTCAAATGAACGGTTTTTGTGCAGAGGCCAGGTGGCAGATTGCTGGAGCTGGGATGAAAGCAGCAGAAGACTACTGATCTGCTGTAGAGGAGCAGGATAGAACCCATCTCTTCTATTTTCTCCCTTTCGGTGTTTCTCTCCTCCATGCCCATGAGCAAGTGATACATCGGGGTCAGGCGTGGTTGAGTGTAGGGAGGATCAGAGTGGCTGGCGCCCACTCATCTGGGCTCATGAAGACACATGAAGAGGTCAGAGGAAAAATGATTGGGGAAAAAAGCTGGAGTAGGTGATGTCAAAAAATTGAACAATGCACCAAAATCTGCATGGCATTTTCACCTCATTGTTGAATGAGAACAAGGTCAGGCTACACTACAAGACCTCCACTGACCTGCAGCTGCACTTACATCATCCTCCATAGTCCACAAGCAAATGAGTTAAGGGTGCTTTACTTTAAAGTATCCATAGTCTGTCAAAAGAAAACATAAGGTATTGTTCATGCATTTGCATTGCTAATGAGCTCTCTGGCATCTGGGATGGCAGGTACTTCATTTTTTGTTTATGAGAGAGCGTGCATGTTGTAAATTCCCACCCAGGATGCAGATGTTTCATTGTTTCCACACTTCTATTTCTGTAGTACAAAAAGAGAAGTTGGCAGACAGGATAATACTGTTGTAATACACTCAGTAATTTGTAGGACTGTGTATCTGTCCCTCACATAAAAAAAAAAAACGGGATTCTTTACAACATTCAAATGGTTCCTTGCAGTTATTTTTTTTTAACATGCTCATCAGATGACAGGCTGATTGTCCCATCTTCAGAGCACTGATTATAATAAGCTCATGGTTCTTATGTTATTAACATTTCTAGGAAATATTTAGAAGTAGAAGCTGGAAGTTGCAGTATTTGCATCCATGTGAAGGAACTAAGCAATTTTTAGGACCAATTCACAAACTATCCTACATGGACAAAAATATTGGGCCACCCGTGTTAATCTTTGAATTCAAGTGTTTTCACTCCCAATGCCACAGTGTTATAAAATAAAGCACCTGGCCATGCAGTCTGCTTTTAAAGCTCACTGAATTCAGGCGTGGCATCTTAATAGGATGGACAAAAACTATGCACAGGGAGCATGTCTGTGTAGGTTCTCAGTCATCCAGGTCATGGTAGTCTCTGGTGCTTGAAAAGCGGTCTGTAGTTCAACTGTACTGAAGAAGTCTGCAGATGAGAGGTGAAGCGTCTTCAAGAAAAAAGTCTGCTTTTTTTAAGCACCAGAGACAATGTGTGCAGGGCGCTTCATAGCGTGGGTTCCAATGGCCAAACAGCTCCTGTGGCCCTTATAGTGTAGATAGGGAAAATTTAGTTGGCGTAAAACATTCTGTGGTAATACATACCTTTTTTTTCTTAATGACATTCATCCTAAACAGGAAACCGGAACTGTATTTGAGCAAATAATAAAACAATAGACAAACTAATAAATGGCGTTGCAAAAATAACTGAATAAATAAAACCTGAGGGACAACGTTAAGCCACGACTGTCAAGATTGTTTTGTATAGGTTACTTTTCCTGGGCTTATTACTATGACTGAACTGCATTCAGTATATCTACAATTGTCTGATGTGATTATCGCTATTACTTATGCTACAAGACAAAAAAAAAGTTAATAATTTTTGTTAATATCTATCTACATGGTGAATGTCAGTGAGCATCATCCTCTTTTGATTTTTCTCTTTTAAGTCACATGGAAATTAGTCACCAGGAGTTGGGCCAGTTTCTGAACACTCCCATGTGCTTTTGGCGTAGCGAATGCAGGATCGTGTGCCTGGATAAATATCAGTGACCCTCCACCACCACCACCTTTAGAAATAATATATCCTATCTGTTTTTAGAAGTCATTGTATGAACTGATGAAATTCATGATCATCCCTCACTGACTCACTAGCCCTCAGGTCAGCTGGCGGGGCCTGTCCTTTCAGGGTTGCGTCATGCGGCAGTCGTGCACGCTGACTCTCTGAGGAGCAACCATAAGACAAAAGCAGAAAGAGTGGAAAAGATTTAGTGGGTGAGATTAAAATCTCAAAGGGATGGTGAGAAAGCAACCCCTTTGCTGTTCAATTTAACCACGCTTGGTAGTGGACTTTATTATTTATATTCTTATTTACAATGGCTTTGGCATTTTTATCTCCATTCCCAGCAGCACGGGGCAGTCAGAACATTGCTTCTGACCTTGGAGGAAAAGTCCTCCAAAACTAAACGTTTTCTTTCTAAAATCACAACAACTTTTCAGTCTGTTTTTGTGATCGCAAAACTGATTCTGCTGTGCATTTACACTTTTCCCTGAGAGCAGAAGAGCCCATTACACAGTTGAATGACTAATACATCATACTGTCACAGGACAGCAAGCGTCAGAGATGAGGATCACCATTGTCCTCCGTTGTGTGCCTCAGCTATTGTCATCAGTCGCTAATTAGTAAATAAGAGCTGTTGACATGCCACTGCACAGTGCTAATGAACACAAGAGGTGCTAAGCCACAGGGGACTCAGTCACTGCTGTAATGTGGAGGTGGGTGGCGAAATCAACATGGCTATGCATGCTCCTGTGTGCTTAAAAAGAGAAAGATTTTTTGCATGCAATGAAATAGCGTTCTCCTCTGACCGAATTATGAACAATGTAATACTAGTACTCTAATGCATGGATGAGCTCAAGACAGAAAGCATGAGAAAGAAATCAAAAGATAAGCACTCTCCCAGAGCTTTATGAGACGGTAGCAATGTGAGTATAAAAAAAGGGGCTCCGATTGAGACAATAACTCGTAAACTGCAGCTGCTGGCACCATGGTAGGAAAGAATGCCTCATAGACAAGGGCGGTGAATGGAAGTGGGGACAGGGGAGGAGTGAGGAAGAGGAGGGAGGGGAGATAGGGAATCTGTCAGGTATAGAAGCGAAACAAAACAGTAGCACAAAATGAGGAACAGGGCTGCCTGGGAGTTGACAGAAAGACATCAGTCCTTGGTGACAAGGACAGAAACCCTTATCAATGGGTTGCACTCTGCAGGGCCAGCACAAACGGGAGGGAGGGGATGAGCTGAGCCCCAAAGACTTTGTTTTCCACCGATGAAAATCCACTAAAGACTCCGCCATGCCTCAACTGTATAGATTTATCCTGGATTTTTAGTTTGTCCAAACATTCACCTGGCAGCAATACTGTGACATGTTGAATTTAGGTTCTCTTCTCAAGTCACCTAAAAAAAAAAGGGTTTTAACTGTGTGTGAGGTGCTTTACTAATATATGGCAATGTGTAAACCTTAACTACTGACATGAAGAAAAGAAACATTATGTGACACTAAAACTATATGACACAGCAGCAGACACAGCGATTTTTATGCACTCTAAATTTACAAATAAAACATCCAAAGAAAGGGGAAGAGTAAAAAAAATAGTAATATTGGAAATTTTATATTGTTGGTAGAACCAGCAATTTGAAGCTTTCCCCACAGATATAAGTTCATTCCGCTATTGTCATGCTTTTTATAATATTCTTTATAGCAGATATTATGGAATAGAAATACACTCTATATCATACACCAGCACTTACACAGCCATTTAACTGACGGGACTGAATTACAGCAGCATTTTGAACTATTGTGGTTCTTTATGAAAGTTTAAAAACAAAACTTTCTGCTGCAAGATGAGACAGAAATAAACTATGTTGGCACCTTGATCGTGTGCAGAAATTAACACTTCTTTTGTTGTTTCCAGACATGCTCAGAACATCCTAACTAACATTCTGTTCCTACTTTTTTGGAATAGGTTGGAAACACAGACACACATCTCCTCGTTATCACACTCTCTGTAACATGCTGAACTGCATCACTTCTCTGGAGGAATCTCAGATTGTAGATGTTGCATATACAGACAAAACTTCAGTTGCTTTACTAATGAGCACGTTGAAACATATGAAACATAACTCTGAATAATCCACTGTATTTTACTTTGAAACTTGATTTTGTTTGGTAAGAACTGTAGTCTGTTGAATTGCAATTACAGTTAACTGTTTATCATTTATAGACCCCCACAACCAAAAGTCTGCATCATTAGGTGCAGATTCTGCAGTGAAGCTACAGTAATAATTCAGTCTGTTCAACATTGGTTAGAGTGGATCACATTATGTGTTTTGGCTGCCAACATCCGCCAGCCTCAAAAGCTCAGCTCACATCTGCTGCCTTTTGTTCCATCCTCTGTCGAAAAAAATCCCATACTACTTTTATAATGTTGAGGTCTGGGCTCTGATGTGGCATAGCTCAGTCTTTTCCTGCTTCTTGACAGCCATCCTTCCACTGACACCGCTTCTGATTGGGTTTTGGTGAACAGTAGTTGGATGAACTGAAGGGCCAGATGTATCTTTCAGGTGGACTTTTTCCTAATTTTTTTTTTTTCTTTCAGATACTGTAGATAGTTTTTTAGGCCCGCCACTTCTTTTATCCTCCACTTGTCCAGTTTCCTCAATTTCTTTTAAGGACACTTCACACCATGCCCAGATATGGCAAGTTTTCAGCTAATAGTTCTTTGGGAATCGCCTTATTGGTGCAAAAATACTTTTTATGTCTGTTAAATGGTGTTTTGTTTTTATTTGACATTTTTCATAGCTTCAACTGAAGAGATGGGAACAAATTACATGTTTTGTGACAGCCCAGTAAAATTGGTTCTTTGCCAAGTTGTCTGTTTTGTGGAGACACAACACTGGTTCATTCCTTGAGTTAGAGGCATTTTTTATGGTTGACTGATTCATTCATAAGTTAGTGTGAAGTGACTTCACACACACACACACACACACGCGCACACACACAAAAGTGTGACAGATTATAAAGTTAACCCGTTGATGTAATATTCTGAATGCAGAAAATTCACACTTGTCATTTACACTGAATGTTTTTGGAAGCTTGATAAGATTTGGATAGAAGATCTAGACCCTCTCTGTTAAAGCCAGAAGAATCAATGGGAGCAGAAGAACAGTAAATCCAGCGATAGAGATCTATGCTGCCTGTCATCAGTATTCTGGAAAGGTCCTTGGCCACTAAACTGAAGACCAGTCAGGAAGTGTCTGTAATCTGCTGTGAAAGCTGAGTGCTATGAAGGAAACATCTCAAGCGTTCAGCTGGCGACGGCTGTCTGCTCCTTTTGCTAAAGTCAATCTCCCGCTTGACTCTCTCCTCCTGCGCTGATGGATGTGTGTGTGTGTGTGTGTGTGTATTTCAAAGTAACAGACGTGCACACCTACACAGAGCAATGGAAACACACAAACACGGAATCATCTGCAGGGCTTTTGCCCACAACTGTGACGGGGGGGGGGGGTAGGTGGGTGCTGGGAAAGAAGGCTTGAGTTGCTTTAGCTGACAAATGTCTCCTTTTGCTCTCAAGCTCTAAGACCAGGTGATTGTTCAAACTGAGGACAGCAGTATAGGGCCTATACAAGGTGCAGGAACACAGAGTGAGAGAAAGTGTGAAAGAAGCAGGAGCAAACAGAAAAAGGCCCATTGAAAGATTTGGTGAGATTTTTCAGTGACAGGCTAACAGTCATCCTTTAACCGAACACCTTATAGATTAGATTAGATTCAACTCTGTCACTATCAACTATACTAAAACTATACTATATAAAATTAAATTATATGTGATTTTGCTATGTAGCTGAATTTGTTACGTTTGCTTCGCTACTAGTCACTTTTGCTCTGCGACTTTAAAAGTAACCAACTGGGCCAGTTCTACACATCTTAAATTGGGGTAAACTGGGCGAAATGCTGTCATTTACTCAAAGCTGCTGGTGTCAGAGAGATGACCACAAGCTGTTGCTTGGCATGTGTATTGTGAAGCACAAGGTCATGGCAGTGGTGGCTTAGGTCTCACTAACTTATCACACATAGATGTTTGCTCAGGATCTCCAGTTACAGAGACACTCCTTCTTATTTTTTGAACATGCTGGCTTAATTCACTGGATGAACGTATATTAAAAACTAACGTGTTCCATTGGCTTGTAGAACTGAGTGATGATATCACACAGGAAAAAGATATTAAAGCAGGTGTCAGAGTGACTAATATAACCTGGACTTTACATTAACTAAGCATGTATGTGATTGCAAGAAGCATTTCTTTGTTACTACCCACCTACTCTACAAATGCGTGAGTGGTATTTAGGTTCCTGTGCCTCCCACTCAGTTCACTCAAGCTAGTCCATGCATCAGTATAAAAGTAATAACAAACTGCTCACCACATGGATTCTGTATGATGGATTTGAAGGTTTAATTACCCAGCTGTATTTACTGAGGACTGATTGCAAAAAAAAAAAAAAATTGACAGCAAAGTGTCAGCTGCCATTCATTACCATTCATTTTACATCTAGTGATGCAAAAAAGACATAGAATGCCTGAAATAAAGAATTTACTATGTACTGCAGAACTTGTCAAAGACATACATAAAGAGATAACCATGCAGAGAAAAAACACACATACTACAGGAACAGAATGTACCATGACAGAGAGGTATGGAGTGAATGGCTGGTCTCTGTGTGGGAAAGGCTGGCTGACAGAGCGTGTCGGAGAATCACAGGGGAGACTAGCAAGACAGCTGGATGGAGAGCAGGCTACTGTCTTAGATTCACAGCACACTGTCGAGCAGCTGGCCACCTCTTCTCTTTTCTCTCTCGCTCTCCCTCACACGCACGCACACACACACACGCACACACACACACACACACCTACAAACACACAGAGGCACAGAAATAACCTGTATAAACACACAAGCACGGCTGGACAAGCTGGTGGACTAATAAATCTAAAAGTATAGGTTAGAGAACTGTGCGTGATGTGTCTCACAGTGAACACAGATTGGTACTGAAGTACACTGTCACCCTTTAACCCTCGTAAGTCAGAGATGTGCAGGTGAAACGAAACAGCTGAAAAGATGGAGAAGACAGAAAGGACAGAATGAGGAGGGGGGGACAAATAAATTGAGTCAGTCTTCCTGAGAAACCGATTCCAACATGAAAGTGTTGCGCCGTCACACCGCACTAGGTTGAGTATAAATTGAAGAGGACGTGCATACCAATATTCTACACGAAAACTACTTGCCCTCAAGGTGTGTGCATTGGGTCCTCTGCAGATCTGACAAAACTCTCCACCCACAAGTGAAATCAGCAAATTGTATTCTTTCACCTGTCATGCTGACATCAAAGGCAATTTCCTTTGTTTACTCTGTCTGAAACAATCACTTTTATTTTGAGCAACAAGGTAATCTGAGGGTGTCACCTGCTTTGTCTTCATCCTGCTACCGCATGCAGCATTTTTAAACATGGGTGATGTAATAAATGGTTCAGCTGGAGTACTTACTTCATGTAGGATTTTGAAACTGCAGTTTACTTTATGTTTTGGTGACAGTACATAACTGGATAAACTTAAAGTTTAGGCGATGGATTTGCAGATTTTCAGTCACATTTCTGCACAGACATGGGTCTATAATGAACACGAGTGAGCGCGCACAGCTCTGTAACACCACAAATCATTTCATGTAGTTTGCTTTTTTCTTCCCTTAAATCTGCAACGTGCAATATTGACATACCTCTCAAAATGAAACAATTAATCAGACTCATACACCTCTAAAGTGTGTATATGAATATGAAATACCTGTAGGATCACATGGCATTCAGGGGATAAAAAAATGCACACATGCATGTGGGACTCATGTCATTAATGCTTTGCAGAATACTGATGATGGGTGAGGATTTTGTGGTAAATAATGTTTTGCTATCTTATTCTCGACCTCCTGCAGGTCAATTGTAGGACAGATTTCACATTTATATGGTGGAATAGTTTGTAGTAATCCAGCCCTCCTCTGCATAAATCCTACGCTCCTCCTGATCAGACACACATATTTTCCACACACAGTCCCCAGTAATTTCTAACAGAAGAGTTCATCCTTATATTAAAAACATACCCATTCGCCTTTGCCTTCTCAAATTGATTTGAACTGCCATGCTGTTTCTGCAGAGAAACACATGCATGTAAAACCAATGCTTATACTCAGGGGTTAAGGTGGGATTTGGCTGGTGGGCGAACCCTACTACTGGGTGTAGTAGTGCATCATAGGCATAAGAATAAGTTGCAATAATTTCTATTATAAGCAGGGAATGGATCGTCATTTTTTTTAATTGCTATTGTCCATGCTGTCACTGGAAGCAACACCAGGCTGCAGGACATGAAAAATTAACTAATTCCCATAAGACTTACTTGCTCATTAACTGTTGCAGCTCCTTTTAACCCATGCTTATACTCTATTACTTTAGTGGATTACTCATGCCAATAATGGATCTGCTTGTTTTTGATCTACAAATTTGGTCTTGCTGTAATGTGTTTGTCACTAATAAAATTATAAATTAGCACATTATTGGTAGATCACATTGACTTTTTGAAATTTGACAGACCCATTGTAGCAATTCTCAGAATCCTCAACATCAGTCATAATTGATGATATGATCTGATGTGGGCAATTCTGTACCAATCTTCAGTGGGCCGGATTAAAAAGACCAACGGGCCAGGTGTGGCCCATGGGCCGTAGTTTGCCCACCTGGTCTACACAGTAATTTCCTCCATTTAAATCTGGCCCTTAAAGCGTTAATAGATTCATAATGTCAGCTTATGCATTAAACGAGATGCCAGAGAACATTCCACCTTAAAACCTGCAGGTTTACACTGAAACAAGTAAAAATTAAAGGTCGACAAAATTCCCGTACATGTTTTTTGAAGCGGTTCAAATGATAGAGGTTAACCAAATTCAGCACCACATTTGCACTATGTTTCCTCTTATAGTCACATTATTTACCTTAGCAGCCATAGAGTACTCGGCCTTGTATTATGAAGCAAGTTCAGCATACCCAGGGTATTTTTCTGTTATCTGGATTCACTTACCCTAACATTGGCAGGATGAGCGGTCACATGAAGCTGATTAGCAACTCGTTGAGTTCACAAACATGGATAAATGTACAGGCAGCATTTTACAATGAAAGATAAAAACTATACTATGGGAATAATATGAACCGACTGCACACATAATAATGACTGAAAGGAAAACAGGTGCTGCAGACAAAGCAGCAGAGTGTGTGTGTGTGTGTGTGTGTGTCTGTGAGAGAGGAAATGTTCTGTACAGTAGTTTAGTATTAGTAAAAGTGCAGCATGAATGTTTGTGCACGTTAAGCACTTTGATTAGTAAGCCTGGAAAAGAACTACCTTATTAACAACGTTTAGCCTATTTGAAGGCAGGAAGGAAACACAGCAAAAATGCAGACTGTGTAGGTTGACAGAATTGTCAGTATCGCAGTTCTATTATGGTAGCACTTTAAAATGCAGCCCGTGACTAAGGCTGTAAGTACCCTGTAAGTAATTTTAAGTACACTATAAGTAAATTTTACTTATAGTACTTGAAATTACCTAAGCTGTACATTCCTGTAAAATACCACTGTTAGGGTAAGCCACTACATAATAATAATAATGCCTTAGACTTAAATAGCGCTTTTCATGGTACTCAAAGCGCTTTACAATCATACTGGGATGGTGGTAAGCTACTAATGTAGCCACAGCTGCCCTGGGGCAGTCTGACAGAAGCGTGGCTGCCAATTTGCACCTACGGCCCCTCCGACCACCACCGACCACATTCACACTTAGGCAATGTGGGTTAAGTGTCTTGCCCAGGGACACAATGACAGCACACGCTCAGATGGGGACTCGAACCCGCGACCCTCCGGTTGCGCGGTGAGCACCTACCCACTGTGCCACTGTCACCAAAGCCTGCGCCCCAAAAAGTACAGCGTTTTTAGGATGTACGATCAGGGAAACATTGTCTTTTTTTATGGCTGGTATCATGGTAGTTGCCATGATATCATCATTATTAGAAACACTTTAAACATAAATTGAAGAAATAAACTTTTGAACATGCAGCTCTGCACAGCTTGCTACCCCACGAGGACCATGTTGCTCAAACAATGAAACAAAAATAAAAAGCACACTTTGTGAAAATTACATAATCTCACAGAGCTTATTGCAGCCTCCTTTGATACTTAGCTGCTCAGACAAGGGCACTTTCCTCTAATACCGCGTATCTAATTAGCAGTGGCTTGTCCCTGAGGACGAGACTGTGAGGTGGTCTCACCATTGCCATTAATCCTTTAGCTCTTATGCAAAATAGTACTGGACTCAAATGACCCAGTAGGGTCACAGGTCAGCAGCTGATACCAGTCACAACACACCCACACACACATTCATATGCACACACAAATGCTCATGCTCACACACACGCAAACTTTAAAAACAGCAGCTGCTCGACCACAAGGTGAGTCAGGTCTGTTCAGCCTCTGTGCCCTGCAGACTCAATATGCTGCCTGGTTGTGAGCGGACCTCCATTGGCTGTGTGCTGGCTTATGTGTGATTTCAGACTGGCATAAAACACAGCAGCCCACTTACTGTATATGACCCCCACTGGAGGTAAATAAATGGAAGTTGGAATGCAGTTTTATCTCTTGCTACATTCACATGCAGTCAATTTGAGTGAATTAGCTTCTACATTAAGTCAGAAACATTTGGCTGTTTGATTTTTATTTTTTTTATCTTTATGTACCTCAAGATTTTCTTTCCAGTATCAAACCTGTTTTTACAGCCCTGAACTTGTCTCAGCATTACTCAGTGGAGCTGTACGTGAAAATGCAAATGTCTGACTCAGTGAGTTTGAATATTATACGGTCTTTATGCTGCCAGCTCCCCAGTACAAAGTCTGTGTGATGTCCGATTGAGCCCGTGCAAGAATAGCGCAGGCAATTTTTGCAGGGAGGGAAGGGAATGTTATATATCCTCTCTGCATTCGCTACTCAAGTAGCACATCAGGTGAAAAAAAAACACTACATTTAAATGTATCAAAATGTACTTTGAGAAAAATCAAGTATGTTCCAGATCATACTTGTGTGCAACAAAAAATGCAATTGTGCTAATTAGCAAGACATTGTTACTTCAGTAGTACTTTGGTGTACTTACAGTAAGTACACTAATTAGCACTAATCAGTTGGTATTTAGTGCTTTTAAAGTATACTACGCCAAAATATGCTGAAGGATGTTTTATTATGCAGTAGTTGAAAATGGTTAGAATGGCCATTGCCTAACCAGAGATTTTCAGTAGTGAGTATCTTCTCTTGTGTGCTGTCATGTGTGAAAGCAGCTTGACAATGCAGGAAGAAGTTATCCTCTTAACTTTTCACCATAATTGCCAGGTGCAGATAGTGACATTTTTTTTTTATTATTATTATCAAAATTCAGTATTATCGTACTGTAAAAAAAAAAAAAAGCTTCTGCACAGAAGTTTCACAGAATCCTCTAATACTGATGTTTTGGTCTTACTGTGGGCTTGAAAAGTCTGTTTGATGTTTTAACAAAAGCAAAGAAATTCTATCGTCAAGATAAAGAGGAAAATAAGTTCCTCCAAAGTACTTTTTTCCACTCTCATAGGATTATAAACCACCACCAGTATTTTCATAGCTACTTAGACTCCAATTACTCAAACTCAATTCATTTGTATGTCATTTAAACCAGGAACTGTTGATGCATTCTTCAGTAATAAAGCAACCTCATGGGTGGCTTGATGCTTTCTTTAGCCAGTAAAACCTGAGAATATTTTTGTAACAGGCAAAATTTTCCAAAAAAAAGTTTTGACAGGAGACCTACAGTATTTTGCGACGCAGAAAATAAATGCTCATTAATAATGAAGTATTTATTTAAATCAGTGCCTTTGGGATTAGATATCTTGCAGTAGTATGTCTGTAAAACAATTTATAAAGAATAATCAAGAAAAATCCCATGAACATCTTAGCCTGTGGCCAAAAGTTAAAGGTCCAACGCTCACAGTTGTGTGAGCAACAATGGATAGATAAGCATTGTTTGAAAACTAGCTGAACACTCTACCAGAAGCGTAATTCAAGTATAAATCTCTTGGTTTATGTGGAGCATAAAAAAGGAGGTTGCACTTTGAGATTCTGAGACAAGAATCTGTGAATCAGAGATTGAGCTGGAGGACTGCGGCATGGCGAGACTTAACTCTAGATATTGAAAAGAGAAATGAGGAGGGAGGGGGAGAGAAGTTGGACAGACAGAGGGAGAGGAGGTATGAAACAAAGAAATGCTGACAGCACTGCTGAGAGGAGACTGAGGGGAAGAATAAATGGAGGAGGGAGGTGGACTGCTCAGAAAGCGTGGAGGGTAATATTGCAGGAGTATGGCTGCCATACGGTCAGTATATATTTAGCAGAAGCCAGTACCTTCTTTAATGCAGGCAGATGTGTCTGCGAGTGTGCATGTGTGAGGCAGCAGAGCCTAAGGCTGTACCCGCTGAGAGCAGTTAGACTGGGAATCAGACGGCTTGTTGGAGACAGTTCAGCACAGACTGGGAGAGAGATACTCATGCATGAACTTCCATGCATCCCCCGGTACATAAACACTCAAAACATAATATGCCAGTAATTTTCCTGCACTAAGCAACCAGAACATGAGACTGGATTTTGATCAATTGTATCTTACTGTTTGCTTCAAGTGCTAATGGCTAAAAATAACACTTAATACTGTATGTGTCAGCTTGCATTGAAAATGATAGCGATAAGGAGAGGGCTGGAAAAGGAGGAGCAGATGGTGTTGTTGCATGCAGGATGGCGCGTGCATCTGAGTGTATGTGACCAAAAATTCCTGAGGAGGTCACTTGATCACTGAATGCATTATTAAAAACGTGTCGCATTAACACCTGTCACATGGCTACAGCTAGAGAGTGGGTGCTCTCTGTATAATGGATAATTAGAGGACACTTAAATACTAAGAAGAGACACAATGAGTCTGAGGAAGTAACAGTGTTTGAAGTGAAGTGTTTACATCTAAATTAGCATCCGGAGAGCTTTAATTGAGAGTTTGCGTGTCCTAAACAAAGTGGAGGGTGGTTTATTTTAGGGTTCTTCTCAACATGTTTATGTGTACTCACAGATGATGTGTATTCTAAAATCATGGCAGATATAATGCTTCAAAAGTGCAAATCACCCAAGGTTGAATTATTTTGGTATGAGTGTAGTGAACATAATATATAAATCAGTTCATGTATTTCAGACTAGCAGATTGAATAATCAACCTTTTCTGTTTCTAAATGGTCATTAGCATCACATACAGTGACGGACTGTTCAGTACTTCCATCAAATTTTGTAGATCATGGATTTATCTGTGGCAAATTTTGGGGTTATCCAGCTTTACAAAATAGGAGGGCATATAAAATTCATTTAATAAAGCACATCTATCATATTTGGCCCGCTCTTCTAAAATACCCTAATCAATTATACATGAGTGCTGCTTGCAAGCTGAGTGTGAGCCTTTTCAGCCCAGATTCAGCAGCTGGGTTTCTCTCTCTCTCTCTCTCTTTCGTGTGTGTGTGTGTGTGTTTTGACAGGAAGGCTTATAGTGTGAGACTAAATAATGCTCTACATCACCAAGCAAACAGCATCAATGTAAAGAGCATACTTTGTTGTATTTAGAGGTTCACATAGTTCACTTTACAAACAAGCTCTTAATATCTTTTATTTATCTTTTGAATTTTCAACAACTAGACTAGGCACTGCTTTGTGCTAAATGCTGCCCAACTGATACCATACAATTTCAGTTTTTCCTATAGTTATGAAGATCCATCCATCCGTCTTCTTCTGCAATTTTCTTCTGGGTCACTGGGGCAGCGCCCTAAGCAAAGAAACCCAGACCTCACTCTCCCTAGCCACCTCCTCCAGCTTGTCTGGAGGAACATCGAGGCATTCTTATACCAGCCGAGGGATAATCTCTCCAGCATGTCCTGGGTCTACTGCCCCAGATCTCCACACAATGTTGCAGAGGGGTATCAACCAAGACAGCCCTACAACAAATAGAGCATTCATGAACTTGGGGCATCCACCCCAGGGGCCCTGCCACCAGGGAGTCGTTTAACTACCTCAGTGACCTCACCTCCATTGATGGGTGAGTGGTTCCCCTTCTTCCTAGACTTTGCTTCCTCTACACAGTGGAATTAAGGAGGTCCTCGAAGTATTCCTTCCACCGCCCAACTACATCCTCAGTTGAAGTCAGCAGCAAGTCATCAGGGAACTCAGGGGTGGAAAGTGGTGTTCTACTCTCAGCTTGATGGTTCCCTTCATCTACAGTGTCCACCATCTGGTTCGAGGATTACCACCACGACCGGCACCAACCACCTTGTAGCCGCTGCGCCACCCAGCAGCCTCAGCAGAACATGGTCCATTCAGAATTAATGTCCTCAACTGCCCTTGAAATGCTGTCAAAGTTCTGCTGGAGGTGGCATTTGAAGATCTCGCAGACTGGTGGCACATGGAGACGACCCTCTTGTTGATGGGTTCAAAATCATTCTAAATTAGCAAATAACAGAGACACCAACAGCTTCTCAGTTTTACTTGCGCAAGGAGGAAATCCCATCCTCTGAGCTCAGCTCCCGGCCAAAGGGACGTGACCGTTCACTGGGCAAAGAGGAAGCGGTCTCCCACGGATCAACCTCCTTGTTCCGCTTTTATTACAGACCTTCACAATAAAAGCACGTGGGTAACATAAAACTCAGTTTACAACATGCAATAAACAGCATTCTTGGCTCTTCCCTTACCATATATGGTAGTAAGCATTCTGTAGAATGTCTGCAAGTTACATTTGTATACGCAGCCTACGTGAGGGTCTGTGTCTTATATGTATTATATATATAAGAATGTGTATGAATGTATTTCCTGTACACTTCAAAATAAAACAACAGTATAGTATAAAACTCATGAAAACAGAAGATATGATAATTCAATGTAAACAGAAGTTTACAGAATAATCCTAACACTTGTCCACTGGTAAAAACTTTCACCCGACCACAGCCCACTGCCCCTCACCAAGGGCAACTGCAGATTGGAACAGAGTCAAGCCCTTCTCCAAGAGACTGGTTCTATAGGCCAGGCAAAGCATTGAGGTCAGCCCAAATATATATAGCTGGTATCTCTCAACTTCAGGCACTAGCTCACCACCAGAGAGGTGATGTTCCATATCCTGTTCACCAACCTTGATAGGCGGGGATCTGTCCGCCAGGGGTCTGCCCTTGGCCACTGCCCAAAACACACTGCATCTGACCTCTATGGTGCCTCCTGTGGGTGGTGGGGCTACAGGATGGCCGGCCTATGCCTCACCTTCAGGTTGTGCCTTGCCTGGGCTCCATGGGCTAAGGCACTCTCCCTCAATCACCCTCCCCAGGCCTGCCTCCAGGGTGGGACCCTGGCAACCCTATCCCGGGCAAGGTAATCTGATCGTCCTCTCATAAGGGTCATCTGACCCTACCAGGACCTTTTTGCTGTGGGGTGACAGTGTTAACCGCCTTGCTGCTGTACCATCCTTTTCTTTTTCCTGTTTAATCATATTAAATCAACTTTATTTTCACTCCTTTTTTTAAATTATTTTTTACTGTTGTTCATTTCCCTCCAAGCTCCCACCCACACGGTCTTGCAACCAACAGGGTGCCCCACCCCTCAGTTTAAGACTTGATGTAGGATTCATCCTCTGGAACCATAAGTGTTTGTATAAAATGTTAAAGCTGATCTAACTGCCTAGACTTTGTAAAATTCGCCATACTTTTTCCCTGATCATTTGCAATGAATGTGGCAAACGCACTGCAGATTTGTCACTCCCGCTCTACTGTCATAAACCAAGCAGCTGCTGGTATCATCCAAGGAGCCGGGCCATTTTGTTGTGCCTCTAAAGCACCATATGGATCAGTATAGGAGCTCTTTCACAAAGAATCTGGGAGATGTTTGCACAAACTTTTATTTAACAGACAAAACTTCACAGGCTGGCTGCCTGGACAAAGATTTTTTATGAAGCTTACCCTAAAGAGAAATATAATAGTCATCAAAATGAGATAAATGTTTTCACTAATAAAAGTCAAAGTAGCTCTTTCTTTATTCGCTTATTATACTGCAAGAAATGTTCTTCTGAGAAGACTGTAAAATATATCAGATTTGGTCTGTTGCTGTGAAAAATGTAAGAAATCAGAAGTTTATAGTGTGTGAGAAAGACAATGCAAACTGGGCAGAAATAAAAGAGAGTAAAAGTTGATACTGACAAAAATAATTACATATCCCTTGTTTGCAGTTCTTGCTATACCAATTTACCTCTCCTCTTGAAATGATACTGGCTACTGTTATTAGTTTAGCACCTTTAGTGGAACACAGTGGCTTGGAAACTTGCTCAGAAGACACAGTGGCACAGTAATTAAAATGATCAAAAACTGACTCAACAAGCTACATTTACACTTGCCATTCTGTCCAAAAAAATGTGGGCAGATAAACAGTGTCTGGTGCTCAGTGGTAATTTTTGTTTTTCATGGCTCCATATCTATTAATACCAGCTGCAACAGTCAGTCTGATATTGTTTTACCTTGAGTCTCTCTCTCCCTCTGCCTCTGTATGTGTGTGTGTGTGTGCGTGTATGTGTGTGTGTTAGCAAAATGTGGATGTATAGAAGGAAATAGCACAAAGCAGCTTTTGGCAGGTGTTTATACGTCTTTCCGTCCCTGAAATATTTTTGTTTACTTGATAGTATTGGAACCATGTGAGATACAGTAAAAAAAAAAAAACTTGACCCACAAAAACTTGAGGTTTGATCCACGAGTAGGATACTCACCCTCTGAATACGTTTCACTTCTATCCCACTTAATTTTAATTTTGAATGGTGTATTCATCGTATGAAGTAGTTTTAAAAAAGTATTTAAACATGCTGTATAGCGTAGCATGTATTGTTTTCACGCGTGGCCCTAGAGATATGTGCACCTGCTGCAAATACAGTTTTTAGGACTTTTCCACATCTGTTTGTGGATCAATTATGTCAAAACAATATTGTAAGAATGTAGAATGTTGATACAAAACTTTACTGGTGTGTAGTTGAGGTCAAAATAAAGGGTAGTTTCGAAGATGTGTGTGACCTCAGTCTTTTTCTTCTTTGGGTTTCTAATCAGTTTTTTCTTTTTAGGCGTCATTCTTCTTCAATGTTCTGTCACACCAGCCATCTGCATGTCCTTCTTCACCACATTTATGGATCTTCTCTGAGGTCTTCCTTGTTTCCTTCTGCCTGGCAGTTCCATATTCAACATCCTTTGTCCAAAATATCCACTATAACGCCTCTGCACGTCCAAGCCATCTCAGCCTTGCCTCTCTAAATTTGTATCCAAACTGCTCAACCCGAACTGTTACTGTGATATACTCATCTCTAATTCTGTCCCTTCTGATCACTCTCAATTAACGTCTTAGCATTTTCAACTCCGCCACCTCCAGCTCGGCCTCCTGTCTTTTTGTCAGTACCACTAAATCATACATCATAGCAGGTCTCACTACCATCTTGTAAACCTTCACTCATTCACAATTGCTGCTATCCTTCTGTCACAAATCACCCCTGACATTCATCTCCACCTGCTCCACCCTGCCTGCACTCTGTTCTTCACCTCACTTGTTCACCGTCCATTGCTTTGGATGGCTGAGCCCAGGGATTTAAACTCGGTGTGTGTGACCTGAGTACTGACTATTGATTTAATCTTAAAGTAATGGATACTGAGTATACAGGGGTGAGAACATCAACAGGTTGATGGGCCTTATGGATGGTCAGCATGACAGAGTCAGCATTTTTGATATATTTCTCAAAGAAAAAATTATAATAATAAAAGTTTCAGACTCAGGATTTTAACTAGTCATTATTTCTTCTGGCTGATGGTAGGCAGCACAAACAATGAGAGCCAGTCCTCCAATTTAATGTGATAATAAGCCAAGCGTGTCATGATATTTTCATTTTCTGACATCACAC
This sequence comes from Pterophyllum scalare, assembly GCA_024447675.2. Classification (NCBI taxonomy): domain Eukaryota; kingdom Metazoa; phylum Chordata; class Actinopteri; order Cichliformes; family Cichlidae; genus Pterophyllum; species Pterophyllum scalare. The sequence continues at coordinate 83,355 of JAMQGT020001468.1, read as the reverse complement.
TACGGCGCCACTGTGCAAAAAGACAATTCACACAATCTTTTTCTATTGCCCAAACTCGAGTGTTGAGAGCATAGGGTATGCAGTTGTTTTCTGTAATGTCACTGTTAATGGATCCCAGTGGGCTCACTCATATCCCAAAAGCTGACAAAGGATGCTTCTAAACAATGATTTATGGTGGGTGGCTTGTCATTTTTAGTGTTGGAGGGCATGAATTAATGAGTAAAATATTGAAAAGTCTACAAATGACCAATCATTCAATGTAAAACCTATGTGTGTTTGGAAGGATAAATGGTGCAGAGCCTGCAGAGACCTACTAATTGTGTCAGTTTGGTCAAAGTGAACTTTCTCAAAATGAAGAACTTTGGCAATTAAAATGGTCAGTATACGAGCCTTTATTCCACTTGAGACTAAAACCACACATCACAAAGTTGTATTATTATGCTGATTGAAACCAAACAAAAAGAATTCCTATCTTCCTACTGGGAATGAAACCAGTTGTCAATAATATTTTAAAATATTATTTCCCAATGCTGACCACCCATCTTTTTAGTTTGGAATGGCTGTAAAATCTATAATATAATAATATAATAGAAAAGAAAGCCCTTTTCAAAAGTAGACTCGTTTTACAGATCCAACAACTTTGAAGCCATCAGTCTTCCATGAAAGCACTCAATTAAATAGTTAAAAACTACATCTATTAATATAATCATCTCCATGACAACACTGGTCTATGACAGCTACATCAAAGACACCCAACAATGTATACCAGCTTTATTCTAAGTTTTAAAGCATCAGCTGCCAGATTAAATGCCAGCATTTTCTAGTTTCCCTGCAAGGGCAAGATCAGGTCTTTTTTTCTTCTTCAAAATTCTCTCCACTCTGTCTCTGAACCCTGGAGGTAAAGGAGAAAATGATGGAATTGCCCTCAGCCATGAATGATTCAAGAGCACACTCTGGCTTGTGAGTTTTCAGTATTTGCAAACAACCTGGGGGGGGGGGAATTGAGGACTCAATGAAGCCAATCTTTTTTTATCATTTAAATATTTGCAAATGCGACTACCTTTAAATATTTGCTTCATTTTGACGAGTTCTTAAGACATAATGCTGCTCATCATTGCATGAAAACACACCCTTGACTCATTTGTAATGTTTCTCCTTCATCACCTTGATTGGGGTCGGAACTGCCTGCATACCCAGCTCTGAATTATGCGGAGTACCTTGCTTTTTTATGATAGTCTAAACTCCCGCAGCACCCATGCATGGAGATTTATCTGCCAATCTCACTGCATTAAGCTGTGCTTGAAAATGAAAATGATGGTATGAATAGAGATCAATCAGGAGATGTGGAGACATCTCGGAAGAGCACCTCTCCCCCTGCCTTTGGAGCTTCCCAGTATATGAGTATTTTTGGCTGTGGGTGATTATCAGTGTGGGTACTGCTGTTTCTGCAGCTAGCCTGGGCTGATGAAGAACCATAGGTGTCTCTGCTGGATAATTGTTGCTCTTCTTACACATGTGGCCCTTTGTTAACCAAGTACAGGTTTAGGAATTGTACATTACAGTTGATAATGTAATTCTCACCAGTCAGTGATAAGAAAATCAGAAGAGGAAGTGAGGTAACGGATGTGAGGTGTGGATGAGTGAGGAAAAGGGTCAATAAGATCAAAATCTTTACTACAGCTATCGATCTGTATATGATTCCAGTTTATCGGAGATATTTACTAACCATAAAAGCTATCTTAGCCAAAGTACCATCTACCCCAGCTGCAGTTCCTCAAATGCACTCTGAAAGCATGTCAGTCCTCATAAATCTCCATGCTAAAATGCCCAATTCTAAAGCAGAAATAAAAACCCATTTAATAATTACTAAGGCTTAAAGCTGAGCATTAACTTATGGCATGGTTTGTTTAACTCTCGGTTGTACTAAAACACGCTGGAACATTAAGGAGCCATGCTCAGTTTTTTCCTTTTTCTTGGCCTTTTTTTGGAGAAAAAAATTAGCAAAATCCTCATCTTGTTTAGCATCACAGTAAATTACAGATGCAGCTTGCTAACCAAGGAAATCTGGAAACTCCTCTGTATCCAGTCACTGAGTTAGAGCGAATGAGAGCAGTTGGGGCTACACCTCAGGGTTGCATTAATGCTGGTCATTACCTGTTTGCATTTTTGTTTTAGTGAAGTGTGTTCCTGCTGCAAGGGTGTTGTATCATGCCTAATTTCAGTGATTCTTGCTGACAAAGCTTTAAAAGCAGCAATCCAGGGTGCCTGTGGAACAGCAAGCCTCAGTTTGCATCAAAGAATCAGAGAGTTTAAGGCTGGATAAAAAGATAAGCAGAAGAAAGCTCTGTAGATAAAAATGGGGGGGGGGAGGAACGTTTAAAGGTTTAGTGGAGCTTTATTTTTCCAGGTGTGTGTATGTGTGTACAAGAGCTCTACACTAGGGAGTTCAAGAGAGATGCTTTAACTTATTTCCTAAATATTTATTGCTTTGAGATCTATGGGGCACAGATGCCAGTTTGTAACAGCACCCTATTGGTTAATCTAGCTTACAAATCTAAGCAAATGTGCTTCATAGCAAAAACCTCAGGGAGAAGAATCCACCATATTTTTTTTTTTTTTTTTTTTGCTGTGGCATCCTTATTTTTGAAATTGCTTACAGCTGACTGGAAGCTTGCGCAGCTGGTTTCTGATGTGACTTTTGTTGAACAGCAGGCAGGTATAACTTCACCCTCTGAGTTGGAAAGCCTCCTAAAACCACCTCCCCAAAAACACCTGCCAGACATCCGAATGACATTGTTGAAAAAGTTAGAGGGCCCAAATGTTTTGAGTGCTGCTCCAGTTTTTTAAAGCATCATCTAAAAATAGGTTGGCAGTACCGTGTCTGTTTCACATATCTTTGTAACTCTTGATTGGATTCCATTTAAAATATAGATTATCCACCAAAGCTCTCCTTCTGCAGTTTTTACAAAGACATGCATGTGCTAATATTCCTCCTGCGCCAGTTTGTTTTATGTGTGGAAAGCGACTTATGGTCCCTCTTAGGCAGTCTTGTTCTTGACTTAGCCACTGTCCACATTTTATGTCAAGTTTATGCTTGTAACCCTTGCTGAGAAACTAATGGATGAAATACTGTCTCTTTCTGCCCAAGCTGATGGGCTGTCTTGAAAGGAGCTGCAGGGTGGACTAAGGCAGCAGGTTGGTGAAATAAAGATAATGGTCATTATCTCGTCACCACTTGCCACAATTGCCAGATGTCCGATGACCCACCCTGACAGCTGCACTTGGCTTCACCTCCCATGCTGCACCCGGCTGAGAGGAGAATGAACTGAGCTTTATATAGTCTCATTGCGTCACTGAGCAACATCAATCAGCAGGTTTTTTTGGGGGGAGTGCAGTTTTAGTTTTTTGCAACGGAATATTCAAAATCCACCCTCGTGTGGCGGTTCCCATACATCTGCACACTGTGTACTCTTTAAGATGCCTGACGACAGTGACAAGCCTAGCAGGACTAAGGAGAATCCGTTTAGCCTGCTGTGAGGAATACGTGTTTGAATGTGGAGGATACGCACTTAAAAACGAAAAATTAATCATTCAGATAGGAGGAGCTTAATTTAAGTGTTTCAAAGCTAAGTCGTCTTTTGTTCTTTGGAGGAATGCAATTGAAACTGTTTTAAATGCAGTTGCTAGGAGACACCAGTCATGGGCCACAGATAGTATGCAGGAAAAATAAGTGATGTTGGCATTGCCTTCATACCAGTATCACTGGCAGTGTGAAGGAGCAGAAGAAAGAAAATATGACAGATGGAGAGCAAGCATGTGGAACAAGGCCACAGAAAGAAGCATTAATGCAAAATAATAAAAAATAATGAGGAGAACAAGGAGATTCAAATACCTCAGTGGCCGTTTAATGTCACTTCACATAAATAGTACTCTGCCTATGGAATTTGAACCACAGCAACCAAGACAAGCATCACCTCTCTTGATGCACCACCTCCCAATAAATCCTTCATACACAGCAATCAAATAAGCATGAATAATTCAGTGTTGCCAAACAACTCACACATAATCATTTAATGAGTTTCTCGCCTATCTCATTGCTCCGATATACGTGGGTGAAGATAACTTCCCATCTATGAGAAAACTTGGCCAGTTTGTCTTTGAACATAAATGCATCACTTATCTGAGTCAGGACGCCTTGATTGTTGGGTTGTTAGATTAATGGATTTTTCTGGCTTTTTAATGAAAAACAAAGAGAGATTAATGGATTAGTAGAATCTCTAAACTGTAAACATTTGAGACAATTAGTTTGTTAAAGAGCAGCTATGGCATCTATCTAAATATCAGTCTACCAACAAGTATACCGTTTTCTATTTTCTCTGCAGAACGCTTCCCATTTGTCACACAGTGACTAGTTCAGAATCTCGGAAAATAAAAGAAAAACACTTATTTTTGGTGCACTATATATCATAACCAAACAAAAAACATGACAAGATTCTCTGCAGTGATTTAGCTGTAGAAAAACTAAGGCTAGACACTCTTTTAACCTCAGAGGAGAAACTCAGATTTAGGAAAATATTTTCCAGTGATAACGTGAATTCTCACATTAATAAAAGACAATCAAATCATATTTTTCATTCATGGTACTGACATAAATATATAAAACAGATAAAGTGTATCAATAAAATAAATAAATATAATTCTTTATCTATCCCAGACTAACAAAATGGCGAACCCAATTGCAAACACATAGATGGGGACTGGAGATAGGTCAGGAGACCAAACATGAAGTTCAGGTGGGAGGGGAAGACAGCTAGGGGCTCCTGGCACGCATTTGTAGAGTCTGAGGGAGAGGCAATTCTGTTAGCTTGTAGACGAGACAGACAGGAGATAGGTGAATCGGTGAGTCATGCAGTTCTGTGCAAAAGTCTCAAACTATCCCTCATTTCTTTATATTTTGCTAGGAAGATGGCAAATAGGTGCAGCAACTTTTTGAAACATGCAAAGATACATGGTCATGCAGTATGTGTCATGACCAGAACTCATGTGCGGGACTCTGGGGAAAAAGTTTAACAGGTTTATTTACAGTTCACACAAGAGTCTGCATGGAATACTTGTTTCAGGCGAGGCTGGTCAATCCCCACTTTCTTCACCCCCAGGACTTCTCCACAACAGCAAAGCCTCTCCTTCTCCGAACCTCCGGAGTATTTAATGAAGAGGGAAACAGCAAGGTAAGTTGAGTAGACGAGAGCAGAGCAACACCAATCACTACAAAGAAGCCAGCTACACTAACATTCAACAATCCAGCAAAGACGGAAGGAAAAACTATGCTTAAATAGTGTCACTGATGAGGTGATCAGGAACGAGTGAGCACATAACTTCCAAGTGTGTGGAGCTAAAGGGCAGAAACCCAGGAAGGGTCCTGCCCCTGAAACACAAGGCCCATACAAGAGACACAGATAAAGGAAAGATAGAACATAAAGAGGGAGAGACAGAAAATAGTGGAAACACAGAGGAGGACAGAAGAACTATGACAAGGCTATGATAAGGCAAAAACAGAGTTTGTACCATTCTAATAAGCTTGAAAGTCAATATTTGTTATGATCACCTTTATTCTTCAGCACAGCCTGAACGCTCTTAGGCAAGCTTTCTGTGGAATTTCTTCAAGTTTTCAGGAATAGTTCAAGGCTTCTTGAAGGACATCCCAAAGTTCTTCTTTGGATGTTGGCTGCCTTTTGTTCTCACACTGCTTTCATAATATAATGCTAACACATAGCCCTGGGACACTGCTAAAAAAAAATGAAAGGAACACCTTTTTAATTAGAGCATCAAGTCAATTAAATGTCTGGGATATTGATCTGGTCAGTTAAATGGCAGAGGGGTTGGTTAACCATTTAACATAGACCGTATCATTGCTGACGCGACATGTTTCAAACACGAGAGCATTCGTGGGCCTCCTGCAACAGTGAAAGTGAAATTACTACAATAAACACATGCTGGCTGTGAAGCTCAATTTAGCAGTTTTTAGAAACCATTTGGACTTTTCTGATAGGACAAATGGTTGCGTAAGTACGGTAATGCAAAGTGCACTTGTGCAAATGTGATGGTGGTGATACACTTGGTTTTAAAGGCTGTTAAACAGAAATGATTTTACAGGTGGAGGCCACTGACGTTTTTCCTGCCTCATCTTTTCTGATTATTTTTTCACTAGTTTTGTATTTGGTTCAGGTCAGGTCATGCTACTGGTAGCATGAGATGATACCTGGACCTTACAGAGGTTGCACAGGTAGTCCAACCAGGATGGCAAATAAAGACTTTGGAAATGTTTTCTTTCAGTGAAAGCGTTTGAGTCCTTTCACCCTTGGAAAATGACAGTTGGCCTCACTCTACCTCCCTGCTCCTGGGAAAGCAGTACCCCTAGGCCACCATGACTTGCATCTACCTCCAAAATAAGGGGTAGAGAGAAATCGGCATAAGCATGCACCTGCACTGTTGTGAGCTTCTTTTTTCAATGCCTCAAAACTTTGATTTCTTTCAGGGACCATGTACAAAAAACATTAATGACTCTTCAGTCCAGTTCTCAATGACACAGTGCCCTGCTTTTGATTTTCTGCCTCCCCACTCTGCCACCAGCCAATGTGGCTGCTAGGGGCCGCTAACTTAGCAAAACCCTCTACAAAACGGTGGTAATAGCTAGCGAAGCCGAGGAAAGACCGTACCTCAGAAACAATTGCAGGAGGCTGCCAATTAGCCACTGCCTCCACCTTGGTGGGATCTGTCGCGCAACCCTGATCAGAAATAACATGCCCTTGTAATCTACAGTGTGCATGATTAAACCAGACACATTAAGTTGTCAGTCTGTAACATATTTTGGTTAGTGTTGATTTATCATATGCACAAAAAAAAAATAAAATACACTATACATTTCTCAACCTGCTCTTGGGGGCCTCCTGCTGGTGTGGGGACACCAAGCAGCCGTTTAGTCTGCTTATGCCTCGGTCCAGCTCTGATAGCAACAAAGTAGAGGCTTGAACAGAGTTGCACTGGCTGTTAGCAGAGACTACTATATTGCTGAGTGGAGGCAGCAGAGCTTAGTATTTGGAGAGGTCTTGATTATGGAACTGGTTGCAGATGGTGAAGCTCTGTTTTGACTCTGACACACCTGTCTCCACTCATGCGGAACAGCAGACACACCCACCACAGAGAGTGAGGGAGGGAGAGAAGAGTAGCTTCAGGTCAGCCAGAATGTGATGTTGATGGGGAGCCAGTGGACAGTGACAGTTTTATTCTGCTGCTAAATGCATGTAAAATCTCTGGTTGTTGGTTGAAATAGGCTTGAAAATACTGTATAGCTTTGTATAAACCATAAATGCTAACAGCCTACGGAAATAAATTTTTTTTAAAAAGTTGTAATGTAACATAAACAAAAGATCCCCTAGAAGAAGGAGGAGGCCAACTACTGGCGACATGTAGAGGAGTGATGACAGCTGACAAGAGCAGTTCATTGGGCTAACATCTCAAATGGAGGGACACTGGTATTACCAAAAGTCTGGACTATGGATCCAGAGGTATTCATTTTAATATAAATATGAATGTCCCCTTTGGAACAACCAATTCTTTCATAAATGTTTGTAAAGACAGACTGTAGGAGGTTTGGGGTTATAAATACACAATAAGAAACTCTGCCCTGCACCTGAAAGAAAAACTGCTTCCCTTAAATTAAAAATGTACATTTCTTCAATCCTAACTCAAATCCAAACATCATCAGCAAAAGACAAAAAAACCCAAAACGGTTAAAACGGGAAGCTAGCACAACAACACTACACAACCATGTCAGATTAACAGTAGTTTGCAAGCATGCCCCCCCTCCCAAAAAAAAAAGTTTGATAAGAACAACATGTATCTGAATATGGCTGCTAATTAAATGGAAGTGTCACGGATGCCAGTGTTCCTTCACTGTCAGCTACCTGCCAAACGCTGTTCTGTCTCGCAGCCTTCCTATGATACACCTGGAACAAATGTGACACAACTCTAAGACACTTCAGTGCACAGAAGAGGAGAGGAATCCATTTTCGACATTGTGAAACACTTTGCTTTTTAATAATGGAGCCACTTACTATCAGAATGAACAAACATCACGTCAGTATGACACGAATGCACAAGTAATTAGTGCCGGTGCAACAATGTCTGAGCAGCCACTCACAAAATGCTCTGAATCTCTACACAACGCTTTTAGCAGAGGGCTGCTCAAATCCTTACAGTGTAAGTTAGTTCACACCAGTTAGCTGCTGCATTAAAACCACCGACAGGTAAAGTGAGTCGATCATCTTGTTAAGAAAGATGCAGTGCAGATGCTCTTGATTCATGCACAGTGACAGTTTAGAGTGCCGTGGTATAGAGGCTGATGTGAAGTGGGAGAAAGAGCTTGTTGACATAAAGCAGAATGCCTTAGCTCTACAGTCAGCTGAATGAGCTTATGGAGGATAAACATCATTATTTATTAACAGCATAACATCATAATTAGTGTAGCATTATACTATACTAATAAAGTGCACTTGAGTAAAAGCATCATAATTGCGGATATTAAAGCTGCATAATAAGTAAGTAAACACTAGTCGCATAATAGAGCAGATGACATTAGATGATGCAATTTTAAAAGTGAATTCCAACAGATATGTCCAAACTTAAAGCATGATTGGTTTATAACATCATAAAGCAGGTTTGGTTCCCTCATGAAGCGTAATATATTCCTCTTCTATTTGTGGGTGCTGGTGATGGAACCAGGAATTTAAATGACTTGTTGACAGCTGTCCTGTCAACAAAATGAACCAGCGCCATATGTGATACCAAAGTGTTCTCATCCCAGGGCGTCAAATACTGCTGTTCTATCAGATGCTGCTGGCATTTCCAAATTTCCTACAAGGTGTCTTTTTGGTGTCTGTGCCTTGACGTACTGTAAGCCTGAGACAATGGTACTAGAGGTCCAGAGGGTGTGGCAATGGAGCAAGTTTTTCAGTAAGGAGACCATGGCTTGCTTTTTGGGAGTTCCTGAAGAGCTTAAGGGACACCTTGAGAGCAATTTGGAGACACCAGCAGCTTTTACAAATAGGCAGTCTCAGAGAATGAGAAAGGGCTGTATTTGATATACACACTCATTGACCACTTTATTAGGTACAACAGTTCAACTCAACTATCTAATCAGCCAAGCCAGGGACTCAAATCCCTTCGAGGTTGTGTCAAGAAGGGCATACGGTATAAAATTTTCTGCCAAATCAAATTTGCCATGCTGTGGCCTCCTCTTTATATTTCCATCTTTTTTATGTGAATGGAAAGGTTTTAATCCAATAGAAACATTAATGTGTTCTTATGGTTATAAGTGTGTGGTTACAAAATGGAAAGCCTTTATTCCTTGGGGAAATCCTTCTTATATCATCTGTACTACCATTGCATATTAAATTTTCTGTGTTATTTTTAAATTACAGAAACTGAAAGCAGGCAGAAACAAAAACAACAGACTGAGCCTTTATGGGTACTATTTTAAAAAGAAAAATAACCATGTGTAAAGGGAAATGGGATTATTGCTTTCAGGTAACACTACTCGCCATGTTGTACTTTGCTACATTGTATGTATGACGATTTGTGTTCAGCTGAATGCTAATAAATAAGATAGGCCATCTGACTGGATGTGAACCTGTTCATTACAGAATCACAGAGTTACATTCCAGTTGTGCCCGTTTACTGACACAACTTCACAAGCTAACCCTGAGGGGCAACCTAAAGCCTGCTGTTTTTGGCAGACTGAAACAAGCTTCATCATCCAGTCAATCATTTAACCCACCAAGTAACTTATTTGATTAACCAGTAATTGCTCGTGTTGAATGAAGTGATATTTAGCATTTAATTAGCATAGCTGCATCAGAACACCATACCACCTGCCTGATAATCTGCTTTTAAGTTTGGCCCTGCTGATTTATGACTCAGATGCTGCCCCCAGTGAAATCCTGAAGTCCCGCTCAACACACACACACGCACACACGTGTGCACACTTTAAAACTCCATCTTATTAGTTTTTATTAGGCTCTCTTATCTCATTGATGTAAAATAAAGTAATAAAAATAGATTAGATATCCTGATAGTTTCATGATAGATATAAATATCATAATAAAAACTGAAGAAATCCTGGAGAAGTTTTTTTTTTTTTTTTAATTTCCTGTGTGGGGAATTTAAAATTTTCATTTTGATCACCTTTTTTTTTCTTTAAGAATTGCCGTGCAGTTTTTATTTAATGTCACATCTGACACCTTGAGCAAACTTTAGTATCATATTTAATATCAGACCATTTTAAAGATCCCTTGAAATAAAAACACTGGGAAATGACAACTGTTCCGCTCATTGCTTTAGAGATATTGAAGCGTGGGTATTTTTGTATTGCAGATATGAGCAGATCCAGCAATTTTCAAACCTGAGACACTCCATAAGAAATACAGAAAACACACCTTATATCTACTTAACTCCTCATTCAGATAAACTTTACTGGGGGATTTTAGAAAGAGCATTCTGGGAGCTGCAAACAGCTTTCTCGTTCCTTACATCTAAAGGGCGACAGTGAAGTAACAGTACAGCAGGTGATAAGAGTGAGGACGGGAGGTGCTTTATCAGTGTTTTCCAAAGAGAAGTACATACTGTGTTTGGAGATGAACATATAGATACATTTCTAATTGGTCCACCAAAGACACCAGGGTTGTCTGGGTGTAGTGCAGAGCTACTCAGTGGGAGCGACAGTGAAATGACGGATGCCTAGGCTGGCAGAGAAGATAAAAAGCCTGCAGAAAGATGGAGGTGAGAAAGAGATCAGCAGAGTCAGGAGAGGGAAAGCAATGAATGACGCTGTTGGAAACTAAGAGAAGGCAAGGTGCGAATATCAGTGGGAACACATGTAACAGTTCGTAATAATGAGATTCTGAATACTGCTTTGATTGCATTCATTAGTTCTTACCGTGCAGTGTTTCCTTATATATTAATTACTACCTTTATAACAGCTTTGTCCACATGGAATCATCTTAGAGTAGCAGAGAAAACCTGACAACTGGCATAAAGAAAAGACAAGTAAAAGAAGACAAGCAAAAGCAAAAGCAATGCCACAACACAAGTGAAAAAAGCAGCGCATCACCCTCTTCAAATAATGCACATATGGACCCCTTTGATAAATGCAAAACAAACGGCATCCTCTTTTCAAGGTACATCTAAAGCAGTGAAGCAGCAAGGGGTCTTTTACAATTAAAATGAGCATTTCACTGAGGCAAATCAGCAACTTTTCAAACTCCACTTAATGTATAAGCAGATTTTTCTTTTGGTTTCCTGCTAGTTACAAAAAAAAAAAAGTTTAGAGTGTTTTATAGAAGTTTTTGTTTTAAACACAGAAGTGTGGTGTAATAAAATGAAAGAATGCAGATGATACGGCTACTTATACATCCAAAAGGCTACCCACAGTATGTGTAATTGTCTATTGGAGTTTGCAGTGTCAGAACACCCAGTGTATTGTCATTAAGTTCCATTTCATGCCTCGTCTGACATTCAAAGAGCATTATTTCTTTTATTTTATGCTTTATTTTTTTTTTATAGATGTAGTAACAGAGGGATTACAGGAAATTAGAAAACGGAAACAATTCAAACTTTGATTTCAACCAAGGACGGGCCGGCACTGACACTGTGGGAAAAAAAAACAAAAAACAAAAAAAGATTTACCAAATAAAAAAATAAGCCATTTCTCACATAAACAGGAAGCGATCTGATAACTAAGAGTATTTTTGTAACAGAAATGGGATTGCTGCACACCAGTGAGAGAGGCTGATCTAACCTTGTGTCCTGTAATAAGACAAAAACAAGAAAACAGCCATGCTTTCTGACTAAATCCTCCAAGCATTTTTGCACAATACAGAAGCAGACAGAAAACTGCGGATGCATGCTTAGAGAATTGGATTGCATTCCCAAAATCCCTTTGAGCCTCTTTGCTTGCCCATACACACTGTTTTGAAGGAAAACAGAATAAAGCCCAGGGCATTACAGAGAAATACTCCTGTGTTGACAGTGAGTGGAGATAAAACAGGGAAGCAATGGGGAGGGGGGTGGGGGGGGGGCAGGTGCTCTGCCTGTCTGCCATTTCAATTAACTGTTTAACTCAGAAGCCACTGATCTCAGGGACACGTGGTGCTCTTGCCAAAGTGCCAGCCACTGAAAATTCATTTCTCAGTGAAATGAAGAGTGAATAAGCTTATAGACACTGTGGTTCAGAGGTAGGGCGAGCGAGGACATGCAATATACACCATGCTGCATTAGATGACACCTAACAATAGATGTGCATGGGAGTTTTAATGATTGGAATAGGTATTTTACACCTTTGTTCAATGAAATCTGCAGGACAGCCTTTTTAACAAGCAAGCCAAAAAAGTTCAGTGTGCTGTCAGTTTTGTGGACTATTTGCCCAGTGAATGGTCTTACTTTCATGCACCTCTAGGCTACTGTTGTTTTAGCTGTGTACAGTATATATTTATAAAGCAGTCAGCTCCACTGGGTGCAGAATTACAGGATACTTTAGCCTATATTGCCTAGGAAAAAGTAGAGGGTGGGGATAATTAAAATGTAAGAGACTGTGGATAAAACAGCATATTCAATCAAAGACCCCAAATATTCTAATTCAAAGGAGGAACAGATGGGCTACAAAATAAACCCAATCCAGCGTATCGCCAAACGTTTTTGCATCCCTTCATAATTTGCTCTGTGATAAAGAGATAAAAACAGCAGCCATTCAAGTAAAGCTCAACAAGGAAACCAGACTCATGTAAGATGTAAGACAGGTATGACACTGAGTGTGTCTTGGGAGGTGGATTACTCCCTTTAAACTCCATCCAATGGGCCAGTATATCACTGCCCTCTCAATATTAAGTCTAGGCTTTTTTTTTATTGTCTATTGCCTTCAAATGAGATGAATGAAACTGCAATCAGTGTTGGGAGCTCAAGACAATTCCATTATACCAGAAGTGTTTTCCCTTTGGTTACCTTTGCCATGATTTCCCTGAGCTCCATGTATGCCTCGTGCTCTGTTTGTCATAATTTCTGACGTTTCTCTTGCATTGCGTTCATTTGTCAACTCCAAGAAGCAGTGCCATCTTTCAAAACTCCCCTTCACTTCCATTGTCTTTATCACTTTACATTACCTTATTTGTCATCCTTATCTGCCGTAGACAGACATAAATCCATCGTCATGTATCTGTAGTGTGTAAACAAGTTGTCCTGGTTACAGCTTTGATTTTATAACAGGGTGTTATCATCCTGGACAAAGGAAGCTCCGTTTTGCTGCATCTGGATAACCATTTCAGCTAACGACTGACTATGATTGTTTGACACCATCGATCACGTTTGTTATAGCAGTTTTATTGCTGTTTAACCCTTCGGACACACCAGTTGCTGGTAGATGGGTCAGCTCTCTATCCTGCTTGTGCAATCGATTTTTTTTTGTCCCTGTCATTTTCAGGCTGAAGCATCTCATCTGACAATTGTAAGACAAAAGTATTTCCTTTAGGGTGTCCTTTAAGTTTATAGTCGCTTAGGTTTACATAAACTACCCAGTAATTAAATTATGCCTTATTAAGAGCTTGCTTTATTAAATTTCGTGAATATTTTATTCCAGTTTTCCATTAATGAGCACTAGAGAAATGGAGGTAATTTGAAACAGCTGGTTGTGAGAAAAGTTAAGGTGTTTAACACTCACGAGAGTCCCCAGCATCCTGTGTGATTGTTCCTACTGTAATAAATCAATTAAATTAGAGTGAGGCTTGTGGCCTCTTTCCTTGGAGTGCAGCAGTTACAACAGGAACAGACTTTGTGTGCTCTTCTTTGATTATGTCAAAGGCGCCTGGTAGATCCCCCTAAAAATGTAACTGTCTATTAAACCCACTTTAAAGAGTTCCAGCAGCAGGGCTGTAACAGCCATTAGTGCGAGTGATTTTTGTCTTAATCAAACAAAACGAGTGCGGTAAAGTTTGCAGGGAAATGCCAGTGGCATACAAATTTAAATAAAGCTTTATAACATGATCTCAGAACCCTTTTGGAAAATAAAATGCGCAGAGAATGCGTCCTGTCATCTCTGAGTCAGGCATAGGTTAAATATAAATTTTTGGATCCATTAGCTGTGTTTGCATGCAAGTCTGTGTGGCGATCAAAACGGGAGTTGCATCTGCTGAAAATGCAATCCCAGAGCTTTTTATAAGCTTTTGCAAATGGATCTGCTTTAGAGAATGATGATCTGCACGTGTAATATAAAGTCTACTATTACTGCCACTATTCGGAGCTAAATCAGCAGATTAGCCAATGAGCTTCCAGACTGCAGTCAGATTGGAAATGTTTAAAGAGCATGCAAAGATCAGACCTTTTGATCTGAAAAAAAGAGTGTGATTGCTTCTATTAAAATCAGTAGTTCATATGAAGTGTTGATAAGAGACTTTTAAAGGAAGCTGAGAAAAGATCCTTGTCCTTGCAGTGGCTTCTAGTTAAATCCAAGGGCATTGGAATCAAAAGCACTTGCTAAAACTCACCTTCTCTCCTGCAGCTCAACTATTATATAATGTACTTATGTATGCTCAGTCCATGTCCACTTACCACACGGTTTTCACCATATTTAATTTGTACAGCAACACCGAGCCTTCTTCTTTAAGCCTTTCATAAGTAATGTCTGCATCACACAGTCAGTAAGTCCAATTCAATGAGTAAAAGCACATTAAAAAATGTGCATTCATTTAAACAAATATAATCCTAAGAAATGCAACCTTTGGGAATACTCATTTGCACAAATACATTACAAACAAAGCAAGACAATGCTTACGCCTCATTCAAACCCTCAAGATACTCACTACGTAAATTATGTATCAAATAAGTTTCTCTTTACCCATCTTTTTTATCACCTACCCGCCCTCAGTGGCATTGATAGATATAAAACACAGCTTACAAACCTCTTGGTGTGTGACATTAGAATATCTGGCTGCTTTAAGGCACTATCCAGTCTTTTAAATTCTCTGGAAAACAAACCCAGAGGGATATTTACAGCAGACATATCACAAATTATGTGTGATTCTTGCTTTCACTTAGATTTTGTACTTACTTTACGTGTGGGTGTAAAAACTGATTACTCTTAATCATTGCACTGCAGTCCCGAAGCAGTTCCTATTCCCCCTAGAGACTAATCATGCATGATTAGCTGATGGGTTCTGGTGCTGGCTTCTGAATGAATACCTTTCTAAATTTAACTCCAAAAGCGCAATCTGAAATGTCACTGTACCCTGAGCTTGCATCATTATGGGCCTTTCTTTGCTTTTATTGTACGTTGACACTTTGGAAAAACAACAAGGACAATTAAGCTTTCAGCTTCCACAGCAGTGCAATCTGAGCTAGACACAGTTAAAGGCTAATCAGTGAAAGTGCTTTTTAAGTTGTCCCTTGAAAATCTTAATAGGGAGAATAGTTTTGTGGAATGATGGAGGCTCTACAGTTTGAGCAGATATGAAAAATGCCCTGTCCTTGTAACATTTAGTCCTTGATCACGGGACTCCACCCTGGAGATCTCAAGCTTTGACCATTTACTATGAAAAGGACACTGCGACCCTGATGTTTAATGAGATATGGTCACATTTTATGGTCTGCAATTGTTGGTAATACAATTAATTGAAGGTCATTTTGATTTAAGAGCTCAAAGAAAAAGAAATTAGACCACAAGGTCAGTTAATTCCCCTTGGAAAAGAGACTAGACACCATTTTTTTAAAGTACAGATTGCTTTTATATATATATATATATATATATATATATATATATATATATATATATATATATATATATATATATATATATATATATATATCAGCTTTTAAACCACAACATTGTAACTAATCCCTGCATACCACAATTGTGCTCTGCTCTAGTAGTCATCTCACTGAAGCACTAACTGTACAATTTGGTCAGTGAGCCCGCAAGCCCTATTGACTGGACATAGCAAAGTAAGTAACCCTGGGGGAAAGCCCCAGATCAATGTAAGCTGTTTGTTGCTTCATAATTTGCCAACCAAGTGATCAAGAGAAGTGATCTGAAACATCGTCACATTTTTTACATCTGGACAAAGCAAAATTCAATATCGATTCTCTTCATACGGCAGCCTTGTATAGGCTGGTGTGCACAAGAGTCCTTCCCCACATGTCCGCTTCGTAGTAACATCACTCCTTTAAATTGAGTTCTAGCATTCTGAATGTTTGTACTGGAGTTCAGACAATACAAAAAGGAACATCTCCAGTATTATAGATTGCCCTTTGGTTTAACTCAATATAATAGAACCATTAATGTAGTTTTAATGTCTCCAACGCCCTCTCTCACACTTTCATACACACATGTTCCCAGGTGCTAACTGTAACATTTGTGAGCAACACATTAACGGCACACTTCTGAAAAATGCACAGATTTGCAGAGATTTACCATTCTATCCAACAAAAAAAAAAACCCAGCACTCTTGGATTCCTTCTTTTGGACACTATTCCTTTAAATATTAGTTGAACGATGCCTATATTTTTGACACTGCAGCGATGTGCAGAGTTGACAAAAGTACATTTATACAGGGAAGGAAATAGAGACCAGAAATGGTGGTTAACGTTTAGTTGACAGGACACATTAATCACTTGAGGTGAAATGGAAAGTACAAAGATACAGAAAGAATATCTGTGAGTATGGGATAATGAGACACAAGGCTCCTTTGCACAGACATGTAAACCTCCCCCAACACCCATCTTTTTTTTTTCTGTGAATATAGCTGATCTTTTTGTGGTCTTTTTGCTGCTCATAATGGTCATTTTTTTTCATCACTTTGTGGTTCTGTTGTGTCTTCTCATAGTCGTGCCTTCTCTTTTTAGTCATTTTGCATTTTCTAGTGATTTTTTTTTTTTTTTGTCTCTTATGGTGCTTTTGTTTATTATATTGCTTCCCGTGAGCCCTGTGCCTGGCAGGCTTATATAGAAATCCATCCATGAGTATTAGTACTAATAAAGCCCTTGTGGACAGTATTTGTTTAGACAATCAGTATGCTACTCTTCTGCACCTTTTCCCCCTTTTAGATGAAAGCATATTTGTTATGAAGTCAGAATGGGTTAAAACCATGAATGCTTATGCTTTTGCCACAGTAATATGTGAATTTACCATTCTAATGAAAGCTTTATAGAGATTTTACTTTTCTTTTTGGCATAATATCTCAGCTGTCTTCAGCTGCTTGCCATATGTTGCATGTGTCTCCTTTCAGAAGTCACAAGGAGTCTGTAATTTTAATGAGTCTACTGCTGCTTTGTTTTCATTTTTCTTAAATAATACAAAAAAAAAACCCCCACCAACAATAATACAAAAAGAACAAAAAGGACACTCCATTGATCTTGTAAACCTTTATACTTTAATCACTGCTTCTGCTTATACGCCTGTGGCTGGGACTGCTTTTGATAACAGCTGTCACATCGGAACAGTGGGCATGAGTGGATTCCCATCAGCCCACTAAGTAGATCCTTGCTGCTGGAGAGGAAGAACAGCAGCAACAACAGAGGAATCAGCATCCACAACTTTATTTAAAGAAGACAGACAAAACCTATACTAACAGTTACTCACTATGTTGAGCTGTTTTCAAAAGAAACCACGCTGAAGCTAGGAAAAAGAAAAACACTAAAATGCCTAAACTAGTGTCAAATATGAAGGCAAAAAACATTTAATCTAAAATTATTTATGTGTATTATTTAGTGGTTTCTGAAAATTCATTTACATGTGCTGAGGCAGTGTTCTACTGCAGCCCTCAGAGAAAAGCTGGTAGGTGGAAATATGAATTATAAACACTAACTGGAATCCGTTTTTCCCCTAAGCTCTGCAGGAATAGTTAAAGTGCTTAAACCTCCACCTCTCCTTTTGTAAGGTTTGGCCGTTCATGCTTGATGTGGACATGTGTGTGCCCTCATTTATTTATATTTTAATTTTTACTTTTAAATTGTCCGTCATGCTGAGTGGTTGCAGCAGGCCATCGTGGTAAATGCTAAATACATTGATGGGATATTATCCACCATTATCTCCCTGCCCTGCAGGGAAACTCTGGCCTTATATGAATATTGCCTAGAGTACAATGTTTCCAAGTAATTGAATCATTACCTTATGTTGGGTACTCTGCCTTTGTCATGTGCTGTGTAAAAACTTGTTCAATGGTTTGGAACAGTATTAATGCATTTAGAGCATTGGGTATAAGGAAACTGGTGACCCATGGCATACATTTTTTTAAGGCGTGGTTTTCAGGAAACATGATTGTTACAAGAAAGTGAGAGTGATCAAATAAAAATGATGTGAGCGCATGTAAATAGTGTGTAGTATATGTATGGAGAATAAAGCAGAAATGTGTGTTTTATGTACTGATTTAAGAGGGATGTAAAAGAGAAAATACAACTAGGGAATCACAGCTTTAGATGCTAATTACAATAAGAAACATGAACATGTGGCTACTTAACCTATTATTACACAATGCACATTATGAAACCTTTATTTACACATATTTGCGCACAAAAACATGCTCCAAATAAAACTGCTTAAACATCACACTGTTAGAAATCTGTATGTTATGCCCTGCCCCAATTTTCTACTTTTATACACTAAATAGACAAAATAAATTTTTTTTTGCCTCTTAATCTTTAAATTCATGTGTTTTCAGTACCATTGCCACATCTGCATAAAATTAAGCACCTAGCCATGCAAGTCACCTTTTACAAAAATTTGTGAAAGAATGGGTCATTCTATTGTGATAGGATGCCACAGTTAAAAAAATGTCATGTTCATGAAATTTCTTCTGTCTTAGATATTCCACACACCACTGTAAGGGTATTGTTGCAAACCTGAAGCGTTTAGAAGCTACAGCAACTCAGCCACAAAGTGTCAGAGCACATGAAGTTATGGAGGGGTGTTGCCAAGTGCTGAGGCACGAAGTGTGTAAAAGTCACCAGTGATCTGCTGAGTCAATAACTGCAGAGTTCCAGACCTCCTCTGGCAGGTGAATGTGTAATAGTGGCTGCACTATGCAGCCATTGTTGCAGCCATGTTCTTGATAACATGTTTATAAAGCGTAATGTGCTGAAGATGAATGAATCCTCTGCCTAAGGAGCCAGCTATCTGGGCTGAATAATCAGTTGATTGTCATCAACTGGGAGCCAATCATGTGCAAGCCGAATTTGCCACATCAGTTACGGCTGGGTATCTACACATTCCGTTTAGCATTCACACCAAGAGCGCATCATGCAGACCTTTTCAGGCCAGTTACAGAGGTGACAAAATATGATGGTGTAACTGTGTATTTATGTGGAGATTTACCTGATCGCAGCTTTAACAGAAGCTTTTTCAGTATTGGCAGTCCTCAGTTAAAAAAAAAAAGAAAAAAAGCATGAGATGAAACTACTGAATGTTTTCCATATTCAGAAATGACCACAGGACTGAACTGACTGAACAAACGCTTCACAATTCAAATGGATAATGACCCAAAGCAAACTGCAAAAGCAACCCAAGTTCCTCGGGGCAAAGAAAGGGGATATTCTTCAGTGGCCGAGTCAGTCACCTGATCTCAACCCAATGGAGCATGCATTTTTAGATACTGAAGACAAAACTGAAGGCATAGAAACCCACAAACAAGCAACATTGAAGGTGGCTTCAGTAAAGGCCTGGCAGAGGATCTCAAGGGCGGAAACAGTATTTGGTGATGCCCAATTACTGCTCAAAACGGAGGACTGTGTCAAAAGATGGCTGTAATCCCTAAAACAGCTAATGTGCTACTTTTGTTAAATCCCTTGAATTAAAACTGAAACTCTGCACTTCAATCACATCATGATTGACTGATTTCAAATCCAATTTGCTGGTGCACAGAGACTAAATTAAAAAAAGCATCATTAAAAAACATATTGACCTAACTGTATATATTACATCACAATACTGTATATTTTTTTAATTTTCCTGACAGTTTAGATACCATTCACTACAAGAATTACATATTTCTTTAGAACATGTTTGGAAGGTTGCCCTGCTTTTGCATAAGGAACAGTAATCTCTGGAACTGGTGCATTAGAAGTCTGAAAAGTGAGAATCAAAGGAATTTTAATCAGGCAGAAAACATGCTGCTGTTTAGCTTTTATGCAACCCAGCAGAGCTATTGATGTAAAAACTAAATCTTGCTTATAATTACTCCCTGCATTCTTATCGCCACAAACTACAAGAGGGAATAAGGGAAGAAAAGGAAAAGGGAGGGAGGGAGGAACAGATGCACAAAGTTCTCTTTTCATTCAGCTCGGAGTAGTGGCACTACATTCAACTTCAAACAGCCTGGGACCTATCAATCAGAAATAGTGACAGCTATTGGCTATGCAACTTACGCTGAGAAATATGTAATACTATGACTATGATGTCCCTCACTGAATTGCAATTCTGAAAACTCACTAGAAGTAAACAAAATTTTTGACACACTTTTGACTATATCCTGTAAATCATGCAAACTCCACAACCATAGATGTCAGTCTACATTAGAGGTGAGCGATGAAGCGAAAAACTGTACTTAGGTAGAATCATGTCAGAAAAAGTTAGTGTGAAGAACGGTTACTGGATGAGACAGGCCTTACAACGGTCCAGAATCCTGGACGAACTGTAGCTATGAAGGTGGAGAGAAGGGCTGGAAGTGTGACATCAGCAGAGAGGGGGTAAGAGCTGAGGGTAACACTGTCCTGTCCTATAACACTATCCTATTAACTAGAATGAAATCATATGAAGATGTGACCATGTATGTGACTATCTTGAATAAAAATTTAATACATTACCTTACCTGTACGTATGATTTTATGTCAGATAGTCATGTCCACCTGACTTTTTAATCTGTCTTTGTTAAGGACACAGACGATGATGTAAACCATTGGCTCCATTTTTTACAGAAATCTTTTACTGTAAGTTTTGAAGTCTGATATATTTTTATCCATGATAGCACAACAGATAGTTCACTGTCAAAAGGCTTGTCTGATGTGCTGACTTCAGATCAGCATTTACTGGACCTTGCTGCTCTCTGTCTTGTGGTATGTTTTTATTAGCTGTAAGCACTGGTTGAAGCCAAATGCTAAAAGTGAAAAAAGACAACAAACCCCACCCCCGGCAGACATTTTAGCTGATTTGAACTTTGTCCGACTCACAAACGTGTCACTGAGATAACACATAGGTCCAGTTGTCCATGCCTGTAATTTTCCTTTGACCTTGAGCTTGAGGTCAAGTTCACCAAGATTCGAACTCTTCCAAGATTTTTAGTAGATGGATGTATGGTGTGAATTTGAACAATCCAAGCAACATCATTCTGGAGTTATGGCACTCATAAGATTTTCAGAAAAATTGATCTTTGTCCTCTGGCCTCTGACCTTGAACCAAATATGTCAAAATTTTAATCAGGTGACCTAGGAGTAAATGGCCGTCTGTCATGCAGATTCAGTATGAACCGAACTGGTAGTCTTGCTGTTATATTATTAACAAATAAACTGACAGACATACCAAAAACAATCCCCCGATCACCACCACCACCCCCACCCCCACTGGGGCCGGGTAATCATGCTAAATCCCACTGTAGCGCTGAACAGAGACATGGCTGCATTATGATAATACAGTGGGAGCAGACCTACAATCAGCACACGAATGCAATGATTGTACTGAAATGCAATGAAATAATGGTTAGATTCTGATATTCTTCAAAAAATCTGCTCCACTAAGACCTAAATATATGTAAAATTAAGACAAAAAGTTACTTACAGAGAAAAAGCAGCTCATTACTGTCAACCTCTGATCTTCGCTTGATTAAAAAAAAAAGACCACTCTGGCTTCCTAACTTCCTCTCCTCCATTGTGTCGCTTTTTCTTTGAGCCTCTCTGCAAATGATCGTGGTGACTGCAGGAACGTTTTGGCCAAAAGTGCTTGAAGTTAAAAATGTACCTTCCCAAACTTTTTTCTTTCTTTCTTTCTTTCTTTCTTTCATCACAGATCTGTTTCACATGACCTGCTTTCCCATGGATCCCTACAAGATAATTAAAAGCAAGACTTGCATCATGCTGGGCTGTGTTCAATGCATCTTCAACCCAAAGTGACCTAAAGTGGTTTCAGAGTTCATTTTGCTCGGGGTTCTTTTAATCAGTATTTACATCTTTGCTGGTTCGGTTTAACACCATTCATTAGATCAGGCCAGACCAAATCAAAAGTTTGTCTGAACTGAAGAAATTTGCATTCTCTGCTAACTTTTTAGTTGGATGCTTTTTACAGGAGAAAAATATGGTTCTTCTGTGCTTCAGCTTTTCAATGAAAAATTATATTTTATCGAAAAGTTATCCCAGTAATCAAACCATGCCGCGCATGAAAAGTCAGCATGACGCCCTTAAAGGGTGAAAGTCCTTAAAGGTCAAATCAAATGTTTCTTTTGGAGTATTAAGGTCAGCCTGTGTAGGAGCACATTTTCACAAACTGCTTTGATGGCAGTATGTATGTTTCAGTGAGACTACAATACATTTTTAATTGCTGTGTAGGATTCTGCTTTGGGAAGCAAGGTGCGTCTAAGTATAGAGGCGAGTGATTGCAGGTGGGACCACAGCACAGCCAAAGGCTCTGCTGAGAAACTAACAGCCTCTGTGGAGCTCAGAAATGTTCCTTTCTGAGTTGTTAAATGAGACCTGAGAGGTATGATGAGTGGGTGTGCACAAGAAAGCGAGAGTTCCACTCTGAAATTATTAGATAAGACAATTACCTCCATGAAGTGGCTGCTTCTGTTTAGTTGTTATGGCTTGGAAGAAAAACAAACTCAAGAAAAGCACCAAATAAAAAAAAAAAAAAGAAAGAAAAAAGAAATGTAAGCGTGAAAAGTATAAAAATGGAAACTTATTGCAGGAAATCAGTATTTATTAGAAATATGGAACAAGATGAGCTTTCACACCTCGCCACCTTCTCTCACAGATCCACTGGTGGGACACAATGTGTTAGGATTATCTTACAACATGATTTATTTGAATAAATGTAATGCAGATTTGTGATTTTGATGATAACGTGTGTCTGTTTTAGGGTAAATACAGCTTAAGAGATAAAAATGTCAAAAAATGTTCATAAACCGCATGTCTGTTGTTGAACAACGTAAGTGTTTCCCTTTTAAGATGATTAATTTGAGATGCACGCTAAGGAGATGATAATAACACTCAGGTGGGAACGGCGCAGGTTAAATGGACTGAAGTTATTTAAGAGGCTTCCTGAACCGAACACAAATAAACGACAGTATTAACACAATGTGTGAAAAGAAACACTCAGCTCAATGAACCAGCTGGAGTGCAAAGCATGGTGGTGGAGGATCCGTGCATTGATGTGCTGTTATGTAAACCGCACGAACTCAATAAATCAGCGACTGCGAAGGCTTTGTAACGGTTTTAAACTGAGAGGTAACAGCTGCATATTTCACTCCAGAATTCTTGTTTCCTCGCACAAAAAGAGGGGCTATTTTTGAACCTGCCAGTCAAGTTGGCATTTGGTCAACTGTTGAGAAGCTGAGTGGTTTATTTGAAATTGGATGATCTACAGTAAACAAACTTGGACACACACCACACACACACACACGCGCCTAGAGGGACCCAGCATGCAAACAGACCCAGCATGCAAACAGACAAAATAATGACACCGTTACCCTTTTTTGACACTGTTACAAAAATATTCTGGTGATGGTAGGACGGGTCATAGGGGCAAGTTACTTGAAAACTATTTCAAAGCATTGGGAAACAAAGGACACCCAGAAACTACGATGCTTAAAATTATATTAATAATGAAACAAGTCTTTCCAATTATTTTCACCTTGGTCCAGTTTTCTTCTTAGTTTTTCCTTTTCTTATCTCTTAAGAGGCTTTCAGGCAGGAGACGACATTTACTGTACTCAGCACTGGGTGATGAGGAAGAACACAATAAATCTAAGCAATGCTTACACACGCGCTGACCGGCCCACTTTATTAGGTACACCTGTTCAACTGCCTGTTAACACAAAATCTCTAATCAGCCAATCATATGGCAGAAACTCAATGCATTTTAGGCATACTGTCATGGTCCCTGGCAGTGATGCCTTTTTTTTTCCTACCTCTGTTCCTCCCCCTTGTGTGTGGCTGTGTGTTGGTGGGCGCGGTTTTGGCTGGTGTCTCCTCCCCCCTCGATCAGCTGCTCTCACCTGTGTCTGATCATCTTGTTGTCCAGCTCTACTTAAGCGGGCAGCAGGCTTCCACCCGTCGCTGGATCGTTGACTGAGAACCAGTTAGTTTCGGCCCTCATCCCGTGAGTCTCTCCTATTTATCGTTCGTCGTGACTTACCTGTGTTTGCCTTGTGTACAGATTCCTCCCAGTTCGAGTGGAAGTCTTCCCGGAGACCGCAGCCCAGTCTTCCCCCAAAGCCCACCTCACGGCCTGCTCACCGCATCTCCCCTGGAGCCCTCGTCACCTTCCATCACCGGAGTCCTTTTCCCCCCATTCCCAAGTCCGCCTACCTCTCATCACTGTAAATAAAACTGTGCACTAAAACCGATACCTCTGCCTCTGCTTTTGAGTCCGCAGCACCTCCAACGTGACACATACAGACATGGTCAATATGACCTGCTGAAGCTCAAACCAAGTCTCAGAATGGGGAAGAAAGTTTTTTTTTTTTTTTTTTTTTTAAGTGACTTTGAACATGGGATGGTCTGAGTATCTCTTTGGATTTTCCCACACAACCATTTCTTTGTGAGAGTGGTCTGAAAAAGACCAAATATCCAGTGAGCGGCAGTTTACTCTGAGAAAATGCCTTGTTGATGGCAGAGGTCAGAACGACCAGACTGCTCCGAGCTAATTAGGAATGCAGCAGCGACTCAAACAACCACATTTTACAACCAAGGTGTGCAGAAGAGCATCTCTGAATGCACAACACATCAACCCTTGAGGCAGCTGAGCTACAGCAGGAGATCACACTGGGTGCCACTCCTGTCAGCTAGGAATAAAAAAAAAAAGATGGCTCATCAAACACAAGATTGGAAAAATGTTGAGTGGTCTGATAATTTCTGCTCCCTCATTCAGGTGGTAGTGTCAAAATCTGATGTAATCAACATGAAAGCTTTGGGATCCGTCCTGATTTGGACGAACAGTTCAGGCTATTGTTGGTGGTGTAATAGTGTGGGGGATATTTTCTTGGCACACTTTGGGCTCCTCAGTACCAACTGAGTATCGTGTAAGTGCCACAGCCTATCTGAGTGTTACTGCTGACCATGCCCATCCCTTTATGACCATAGTGTACCATCTTCTGGTGGCTGCTCTCATCAGGATAACAAGCCATGTCATGAAGCTCAAATCATCTCAAACTGGTTTTTTGAACATGACAAGAAGTTCACTGTACTCAAGCGGCCTCCACAGTCACCTGATTTCAATCCAGTTAAGAACCTTTAGGACAAGGAATCCAGAAGCACAATATCAGTTCTTATTGCTGGCTAGATGCTTTGTTTCTAATGGTCATATAGGCATTTATCACAACATGCTTTGAACATGGTGTGAAAACTGTTATTTCCAGTGGCTTGGGCCAAATAACAAGACCTATTATTTAGATAATAATCAATATTTCCTTATTATCAATAGATAAGAAATGTTGTGCATACTAGTAAACCTACATACTGCATAATTAAGAAAAAAAAAGTTTCCCCCTTATCAAAGCATTTTAGCATCTTTCAGCTTATTGGTTTAATTTCACAACCTGCAGCTTTACCATTTATATTGAGGCTCACTAAAATAATTGGCCCCGTTTCCATCCAGCCCAGCAACAAATGTCTGACAGAAAATTTGGCAACAATTTAGCGGACCATTTAGCAGCTAAAGATCCTGACTTTTCCCTCTGGAGTTGATGGGGACAAGAGCTAAAGCGAATGGTGGACCCACACTCAACAAGTGTATTAATGCAACTAGCAAACAGTGCAGACCTTTTTAAAGAATAATGCAACCAGCGTGGTAGAAAACAAGCGTTCAAGGGATTATCGACTGGCTCAGAGAAGCATCTAAGCTTGTCCAGTCTTTTGTGGTGCCAATAGAACTGATCAATCTGAGTTATCTGTCTAAGGTCCAGGCATGCTCGAGTCTTTTCTGTGAGCAGTTTGCAGTGTAGCATAAAGTCAGTGTGCCTCGTTATCTCCCTCCCTTGTCCCAGAACAATCAAAACTCTTGTATAACTTTACAGCCATTGTAAACATTGATATATGGGAGGCTTCTGTTTCCCACTTTAAGAGGCACTACACATACTCAATAAGAAGCAGTGGTCCTCTTTTTATGATAGAAGAATTGCTACTGTTTCCTGTTTTTCACTGCACTGTATAGTTTAATAGGAAGCACACTGATTACAGGCTAGCATGAATTAAGGAAGAGCGAGAACAGAAAACACACTTGAAGCAAACAGAAAGAAACAAAAGGGAGATATAAAAAGACAGAAAAACAAAGAAAAGAAAAACACCGATAATAGAAAGCAGAAAGTGAGTGTGGAATCATAAGTGCTGGAAATGTACCAAGAGACAACAGGCACCACCAATTAACTTGCTACATGAGTTAAGATTTTCTCTTGAGCTCCCACATTGGCTTCAACCTTTTGACCGCTCATCTATAACTTAGAAACCATTAAGTGTCTCACAAAAGCATGCCTCTCATTATAATTGCTTTAAATATTCATAACGTCTTCACAGTCAACAGCAACTTTCACGGAACAGTGAGACAGATGTGCAGCTGGTGTCAACTAGATAAAACTAAGCAATTCTAGTCTCAGAGAGTGGTTTAGTAATGTGGAAAATGGGCTTGAAAAGTAGCCTTTTAAAATTTACATGCAAAAAAGCAATTTCAGTCAGTTTCTTACAGCTCACATTTACAAATGCAACAGCTCTTATCCATGATTTATGTGTTTTAGTTGACACAGTGCATAATATATCAGCTTTACCATTCTCTTTTGCTTTTTGATTGTACTGTATATTAAAGATGGATGCAAAGCAAAGGCAGTGTGGAAGTATCTTCAGCCTGTATTCCTTCTACAGGACAGCAGGGGGTTACTCTTCTTGCTGAAAAAAAATTAATCAAATGTCAGATTATATAGAACGGTATGGGAAAACAATGCTACTGCTCACCTGATCTGTGACCTAAACAAACACTTGAGTTCATGGTCTAAATCATGTGCACCCATGTAGGGAAAATTACAAAGCATGGATACTTCATGCTGTGGCCGTGTTTTGACTGGCAAGTGCATTGATCTTCGGTTTCTTAGTATTACGCTGTGTTTTATTCCGGTGTTTTCTGTTTCTGCCTCAGCTCTCATTAGGTGATTGGCCGGCACTTGTGCCGGCTCGTGGGCTGGATCTATAGGCTGAACCTTTGTGCAACCACCTCTCTTTTAGGTGCACAGTCTATCCTTTTTATTTATTTAATAATTTCCTTACAGCAAAAAGAACGTTTCATCCTGGCATTGTGTCCATTATTATGCTTGGTGTTTGAGTCAGCCATAACACTTAGTCAGATCCACTCCTCATTCATGATGTCCAGCTTAAAAAAAAAAAAAAAACTATTAAATGAGCCCTTTTTTACACTGCCACCCTAAACTTTTCTAGACAATACCTGGTAGAGGTGCATCTGACAACTCCCTCAGTACACAGCCTCTGCGGTGCCCCACTGCATAAATAAAAGTGCCGTGAATTCACAGTGCGCACATGCTCATCATGTGTCCCGCCTCTTGCACAATCTGTTCTGGCAGCACCCTTGCCTGACCCAAACAGAGCATTTCTATAATAAGAACACATCAGAACAAAACTATCTCCTTTAAAAATGTGCAGCGTTTAAGAATGGGCGACTGTGGGCATAGTCCTGGTCTGATTCTTCTGATGTTATCTAGAAATCGTGTGAAAAATGTTCAGAAGTTGAATTGATTGGTGTGAAATTTCTTACAAATGCTACAGCCCTCTTTAATCTCTTGACTGTTTCACACGTCCATTTTTCACCCTGCTCCAAACATGTTTATCAGTTTGGCGCAATATTCAGCGAGCATTGCGTACTACATCCTGGATGAGATCCTTCACAGACAAAAGCTTTAGTATAATTATGGCGATAATGCCTTTAAGGAAGAGTAAAAATTAATTACTTTTCTCTGCATCTTTTATGCATGACAGCTTGCCTCAGTGACGTCTCTTTTTTAGCTGATTAATTCCCTTTAGAGCCTTGCAAAAGCAACAGGTATGTTTTCCATCTGCAGTGTCTAATTTATTGATGTGCGTTGCCAAAGTGTGATGACTCACACCGAATCTACTGTGGATACCAGATTTGGTGTTGAACAACCAGCACCAGACTGTAATACAACATCATATAACTCCTGTACTCTTATTGTCAAGAGTGGCTGCTTTCCTGGTTTATGTGGACATTGATGTGCGTTGTCAGAGGTTTGTGAGACGATGACTTTGACTGCAAAATTTTACTATTCTTTTTATTTCACTGAAAACCTGTCGGGACTGTCAAGTCTCACCACTCTATTCAGACGTACAATTTTTCTTCAGGAAAAAGGTACTAAAGCATCACATTTAAATTGTAATAAATATTTATTATTGAGGATGTGGTTCAGTCCTGCTGACTTAAGTGGAATAAAGATAATGTCCCAGTTCCACAGAGGCTTAAAAATTAGATGACATTTTAAAGTGATGAATATATTTATTAAAATTATGTCTAAACTGTAAAACCAAAAAAAAAAAAAACTAACTAAATGTCTACAATCCTAGTGGGGAATGGCTGAAGCATTTTTGATATTTTGTACATCTTATATTCACACATGAATTAAACATATTCACATCAGTATCTCTTTAGAGTTACAGCACTTTTAGCAGCTTGCAGTCATTGACGGAGCCATCCGACTGTTACATCCATCCTGGCTGCCAAAAATACAAGTAGATTTTTTTTATTTTTTTTCCAGAGCCACAGTTGGTGTTTTGGCTGTTTGCCAGTCAGCACTCCACACTGCTGCCTCTCCTATTTTCCTTTTCCAGGAACTTCTGTTAAGCCGTGAAAGCACTTCGGTGGACTCCTACAGTGTACTTTCCACAACTCAGAGAGCTTGGAATAACTAAAATAATATTTTAACTTTTTTCACGCCCAGGGCTAACTACTTCACTTGCATAACAAATACGTTCCACTCCCTATGGCCTAATGAGAAATGAGAAGTCATCCACGTGAGTAAAACTCGCTGTGGAACGGATTTAAATTTGTCTCACTTTTAGCAAATAAAAAATGGTTCTCTTTTCATGGAAATACGCATTGTATCATGTTTTAGTGTAGTGATTTCTCTCACTGTATGGGATCTATGTTTACTGTTGTAAGAGCAATTTGCAATTTTGTGATACCCTTAATATTGTGTAAACAGATAGGGATCCGGGAGAGAAGCGAAGGTCAAGTATTAATCCGCCTGGTAGTAATAGCCCAGTTCAGCAGAATTCTCCTGACCTACCTATAAAATACACAAATACACAGAGATTGACCATCTCCCTGATTCATAATTAATTGTGCTGCATAATTTCCCTTTAGATTTGGTCACGATACTTAATGATCCCACTCAAATATACAGTGTAATTACTGTTAAATAAAAGGCAGTCTCATCTGTCATTCTTCCTCTGGTGGTTTCTTCTTAGTCTCATCACAGCAAGTGCTCTAAATTCAGTGCCAGGCACCAGTACTACCCAGCAGCCATTTTTCAGTCACACTGCGGCAGACCATATTGCTAAACTTCATTATGGTCATATAATCCAGCAAGATTTCAAGCAACACACAGTGAGGACGGGGATGTACACATCGGAGTCCAGTGCTAGGGCTACCACAATAAAAACAGGTGGGGCAAAGTGATTTAGGGAGCAGCTCCAGCTGAGGACAGTAGCACACATGGCATGCTTCGGTTAATCAACCCCTCTTCTTATACAGTAGGTGCGGGGCCTGGAGGAGACACACAGAGCACGGCAGACAGCTGTGAGAATCTCTGAAAAGTGTTAAAGTGGACAGTGAGTTCTCCACAGCCAGGTAACAGTGTGGAGCCAGCAGTAATAAGGTGTGTGCGTGCAGAAAGTAAACAAAGAACTGTGTGTTCTCATCTTTAATGAGGAGAACCTACAGCAGCTGGACAGTTGCTGCATGTACAATATTCACAAAGTTATTGTTGATATTTTGAAGATGTGTGTTAAATCTTAAAACAGCCAGGTGTCCAATAGTAACAAAACAAAGAAGTTTCTACGTCTTTGGTTTGCTTTTGCTGGGTAAGACTGGTTTGTTCCTAAGTCAGATGAGAAAATGATTCATCTCTGATAATATTTAATGTTGTGACCACACTGTCAAAACATCAAAAATCAGCTGAAGGTGTAGTGAATAAAATCCTCCTTCCAAAAAAGAAAAGAAAAGCTGAGACACAGTAAAACAGAGTGCAAAGCACAACGGACGACACATCATGAAGGTTTAATAATGTAAGCCAATCTGATTTCAGAATCCCTTTTCTCTTTTGAGCAACCACCTTCAAGACCTTATCTAATCTAATAGTGAAAATGCATTCAGATTCCTTCTAACTGCCTTTATAAACTCTAAAGAAAGTCCTTTGAATCTGTGTGGCAGTAAGAACAAGAAAATTATCAAATAGGTATGCACAGGGTAAGCACAGCTGTGATTAATGCACGGCTGTGCTCGTGGATGACTCATATCAAATTTACATAAGACCACACTCCAAATAAAGTATAGATGGTAACCCATTTCCATTTAATCCTTTGGTGGCGCACTTGTTGATAAAACCTCTGAAAATGAGGCCCACTTATGAACAAAGCAGAGCTAAATAAAACAGCTTCATACAGCACAGTTTTGCAGTGGACTATGAAAATAATTAATTTATTAATAAAGGTAAAGAAATGTGACTCCAGAAATTGAATTTCTGTAAACAATAGAGAACTAACGTCTATGAAGAGGCCAACAATAGACTTCATCCAAAATGTCTTTTTTAGTGTTTCCTTTATTTTTAGAACATCTAAAACCACAGTGTTTATCTAACCTTCTTACAAAGATTTCGATACTTATATTCCAAGCACAGGCAACTTTAAGGATGAAATATGTCAAAGTCCTGCATTTTATAGAGCTACCAACTGTCACAACCCCCTCTTTTAGATTCTTTTGTGGTAGTGCTAGTGCTGGACTCCACTACATTTGTACATTCATGGGACCCTTTATTGTGGACACCTTGCTATTAGTGGGTTGGACTCCCTTTTGTCTTCAGAGCTGCCATAATCCTTCATGCCATAGATTCAACAAAGTGCTGGAAACATTCCTCAGAGATTTTGGTCCATATTGACATGCTAGCTGACAAGAAAGAAGCCAGCTTGAGATGATTTGAGCTCAAATCACATCTCTGGTGTGTCATCCTGCTGGAAGCAGAAGATGATACACTGCGGTCATAAAGGGATGGACATGGTCAGTGACAATACTCAGGCCGGCTGTGGCGTGCAACCAATGCTCAACTGGCACTAAAGGGCTCAAAGTGTGCCAAGAAAATATCCCCCACAGCCTTGCATCACCACCAGAAGCACTGATATAAGTCAGATTGGAGCCATGCTTTCATGTTATTTTCACCAAATTCTGACCCTAAAGTAACATCCAAATGTCACAGCAGATTCTGAAACACTAAGACCACGCCATCTGGCACCATCAACTACGCCACATTCAATGTCACTCAAATCACCTTTCCCCCCCCCAATCTGATGTCTCGGTTTAGCATGCAATCTTGCCAACTAAACAATGAATCCTAACAGTTTCACCAGTGCAAGTATCACATGTGAAATCAGACCTGATTCAGTTCAATTAGATATAATTGTATTTCTATAGCTCCAAATAACACCACCAGTCATCCCAAGGCATTTTATATTGTAAGATTAAGGCCCTACAATATTGCAGAGAAAACCCCAACACTCAGACGACCCCCTACTGAACAAACACTTGGTGACAGTGGGAAGGAAAAACTCCCTTTTAACAGGAAGAAAACTCCAGCAAGCTCAGGGATGGGCAACCACGACCAGTTGGGGGTGAGGGAAGAATTAATAATAACTGATGATTAAATGAAGAGTGGTGTAACAACAGAGTGAAAAGAGATGAATGAAGAAGCAACACTCAGTGCATCATTAGAAGTCCCCAGCAGCTTAGGCCTATTGCAGCATAACTAAGGAAGGGTTCAGGACCACCTGATCCAGCCCTAACTATGAGCTTTATCAAAAAAGAAAGAAAAGTGCATTATGAGTTCATCTCTATCAGATGCTTTCTCCAAAGAGAGTTCATCAAAGACCTGCCATCACCACAGGGTTTGTATAGGGAGTATCTGAAAACAGTGCAGACTAAGTATATCCCCTCTCTTCTGACTTTCTCCTCTATTCACCAGCAATAATTTCCAATTTCCTTTGTACTGTCTTGCTCCACTTGGCATAATCAATTTCAATTTCTTATTATTTAGAGACAAAGGGAGCCACGCTTGGCTGAGAATGTTTGATCTAGCACTAGTTTACTCCACAGCCCTTCATAATTTGCGCCACTCGAAGTAGACCACCTTCTCATCCTCCTCCAACCTCCCTCACTCTCCTCTTCGTTTTGTTAGCTCAGCTGATGGTGCTCATTCGGGGGGGGGGGGGTCACATTTGATTACAAGAATGAGAAGAATTGTGCCAAGTAAATTCTCATTTTTGCAAACACAGCCATATACACACCAGCCATTTGACAATATATTCTGCTGGACCAATTTCCAGCTTTTTATTGTCCACGCAATATAAAAGTACAGTGATTGGAAGCAAATGAAGAAAAAAAAACGCCATAAAAAAAAGCATTTGCATTTTTATGACTCTGCGTTATCTGTCATTTCCCATGAAATCACTCTGAATTTGGCATTGTAACTTAATGATACAGCAGAAGCAAACACAAACATTTGGGCCCAGCTGCTCAGATAGAAATACCCCCCCCCCCCACACACACACACAAAACCTGAAAGGTTTCTATAAGATCTGTGCTCAGTTATCAATTCAAACCAATAAGGCTCAAGCTGCTTGCACACATTTTGCTTCAATGCAAACTCTATGCATGAAGTTTTGGAGGAATTTTCCAATCCAATGCCTTTACAGAATTGTCACACAGTGTTTGTATTTTGCTCTAATCATCTCTAAATAATAATTATACAAGGGTCTTCTCACCAGTGCACACACAGCTTCTAGTGGGCACTGGTTTTTCTTCAGTAGTTGTAATTTTCAGTTTTCTTGTTGTGAAACAGCACCGCTTTATCTAAACAGGAGACAATTTAAAAGTTAAAGACAGAGGGGGGTTTTGGAAGAACAAAGCCCAGAGATGAAACACACAGAGATTTAACTTTTAAATTGCATCTGTCTGCTCACAAAGACCGAGTTTTCATTACTAGAACAACACTTGCCAGAATCAGAAAGATTCAAAACATAATCTGAGTGTTTGTCTCTCAGCTCAGAGTAGCAAAAGGCCAAATTGCCTCTTATGTTGCATTTTTTATATCAAAGTAACTGTCTCGGTGAGTCATTGCAGCACAGAGCTTTTGCTGTAGGTGAGGTGTTTAGAGGCTACATCAGCCTCCGTGTACAGAAAAGCGGTCCTCTTATATTCTCTTCATTGCAGTCACAGGTGGAAGCACCATTAAAAAGGACCTGAGTATCTTCAACAGGACAGAACCTGAAGTACAGCCAAAACAACAGCCTGTGTAGCTAAGACAATTGGTGTTTTTGCTTCTCCCTTTTTATTGCAATAGCAAGATGAAGGCTGGACAAACTCCAAGTAAAGGATGACTGACCACATCCATTCGTATGGTACCTTCTTTTGAGCATAAAGGTTACAAATCAAAGTACCGTACACTTTGAGGATCAGTGCCCATACTTTGTGGTCATTTTTATTCTCTTCAAAGCATGTTTACCATTACAGTGTGGGGCATTTATCTTTGCCAGAATATGTACAGTGGTCGACTGCTTTATGCATTTGTCATGAGTCATAATTTTAGCACCATTTCAACACAAATCTTTAGAGCATAACAATTCATCCATGCCTTTGAAAACAATGTAAAAAACAAACAAACTGTTTTCTCCAGTTATTAGTGTCGTTATTTGTAGGCACTATCAATCGAATAGGAAAATAATGAGGTATCACTTCGGTTAAAGGAACCATCTTGGTCATGGTTACCAGAAATGAGGGAAATGGCAAGCTAACAAAAATGTTACAGCCTTTACTTCTGTGATGGAAAAAAAAGTCAAGTCCTCCAGTCAATAATAAACTTTGTCCAGTGAATTTAAATATTAAATCCAAGGTGATTTAGCTAACAGGTCCCTGGTGAATTCACATGGGGGTGCGCAATTACAGATTTTCATTAGAGGCAGTCGAATGCGACACACCTTAATGCCCAAACAACAGAATATGCTGATTGCAGATGATGAAATCAAAGCGCAACAAAGTCCACCTACACGGTAGCTTGGTTTGGTGCTGGCGCAAGTGGAATACAGGATTGTCATGTGGAACCAATATTTACACCCATTTGTTCAGTTTGTATTACTGTTTTCGGTAACAGTGTGGTTACAGTCAGACAGCATATTTAGAAAAGACTACGGACTTATTTAAATCACTTTCAGTACCTACATGTTAGAAAGGTTTTCTGACAGTAAGCCTCGAAGGTAATTGTCTCCATTTTCATCCAACTGAGTGACAGGTCCAATCTCGCCTAAAGGAAAATGAGTGATGGCAACAGCAAAACATTTACATGTTCTTATTCACACAACTGCAAGACGTCAGCTATGCGAACACAGATTACTGCGACCAACCACCCACAAAGACCTTCTTAAAATGCTCCCCTTCCTTTTAATAGGGTCAGATAGGTCAGTGGGTTAAAGCCCCCCTGCAGAAAAGACATTACAAGTCTCAGCCCATTTATCACTGATCAGATGAGCATGAGGAGAATGCTTCTTTTGCTTCTCAAAATACATACATAAACAGATTGGACATGAAGAAAGAAGGACCCAAGTAAAATGTTGTCATGCCAGTCTTAATTCATCCTTTCATTTATTTATTCAGTTATTATTAATTTTTACGTTCACATGTCATGTCACTTCCAGTGGTACCGCAGAGCTCCCCCTGAGATTTGAGTTTGTTCACTAGGGAAAGGTTTGGGTCTCTGAGGCGTGACACAAAGTGCAAATCCTGCTGGTCTGCACAATTTCAACACAGCTTTATTGCACATCTGCACTCTGGTGCACCATTCATCCCCTCCAATTATCCCACTTATCTAAATAACAAAAAATGTTTTGGGCAAATGCACATTGCCCATCTAAAGCTTTACCACAATTAGGGGTTGTGGGGTTTATTCTTGAGTGTCACCATTAATGACAGAGGTTTTGATGCTTTGTCCACCAATCCACTAATGCCATCACTTCACTTAATTACCCTCAATTAAGACACTATAGAAGAATTGCAAAGAATTGCTAATGAACTAATTTGGAAGACGTGGAAACATTCAAAAGCAGATCCTAGATTGAGGGCAATTAACCCCAGGCATTTTAGATAAGCCACTTCAGTCCCTTGGCCCTTCCCTTTATACAAAAAGAAAATGTGAGCTTAACGTGAAAAATCCCACCCAAAAACGTGAGACAGCTTAATCAATATTTTGAGATAAATATCTTGCTCTGCTGACCATGACCTGATCTTGAATGCTTATGCTTTCACATGTTGCTACAGGGCATTGAGATATCATCTGGAAAATATCTCATTTACTAATAAAAATCTACTTTATTATTTCCACCCCATCTGCACTCGTCCACTGATTTTGTCTTGCATTTAATACAAGTGACGTGACTCAGTGTGAGCTGAACACAGACCATCTGAAGGCCACAATATTGTACAGAATTTAATTGTACAGAATTGTGTGGCAGAATTTAACAGTACTGAAAATGGTAGAAGCAAAGAAATTAATTAGAAATAAAGAAACATGAGTAGCACTGCTTTTTTTTTTTTTTTTTGGTAGTTTTGAAAAGCACCTGCAGTAGTGTAGTTTTGACAAGCAATCTGAAAAAAGCAATCTGACAGAGGATGCCCTGTCCAGTGCACCGCTGTTTAAATAAAGAAAACTATAAGTTGCCACTGATCAGTTGATTTGATGCAACTGGCAATATTGGATGCAAAGAGTTCAATTTTGGGAAGCAAATATTTCCACATCAGCACGCACGGCAGGTGCTTACACATGCTGTTTGGTTTGGTTTAGGCAGCAAAAGGCAGCAAAAATTACAGGTTCTGGAAAAGGTTTTGGTTTGGTTTAAATATTCCACGTTCACACATGACTGCATGAAAAATAGCACTTAGTGCAGTTAAATAAACCATGCCAAGGAGTCCTGCACAAGCATCAGGAGTGGGACCCATCTCCCCGTTGCCATGACCCAGCACCATATCCAAGCAATATCTTGTACATACTTCTTTGATGTCAGCAGCTTTGACAAATTGACAGCATTCGACACCCTATCATAAAAGCTTGCTTTCCTTTTCCAAACATCCAAACATTTTGCTGGAGGGCTACAGATACCTCGGAGTTCAGCTCAACAACAGACTGAATGGAAAAGTAACATAACCCAGTGACAGTGCAGGCTACTTAGTATATTAATTTTGTATATGTCTCATTGTGGAATTATGTTTTTGTCATTTATGTGGAACATTGCAATTCTGATACAAATTATATTATACATGGCAGAAGACAGACGCTAGATATTAGTAGTAGTTGTTGTTGTACAATTTTATATATGTGTGATTGTAATGTGCAAACATTATGCATATTGATAAATTCCAGCAAATACCTTTAAACTGTATAGTTATCATGCACATGCAGGGGAACACTATAAATGAGGGCTTTCATCTCACTTCGTTTCCCGTGACTAATTAAAAGGTATCTGTCTTTTCTCCAGTTTTCCTGGTTGAGTTCTATAATGAGTTTGGACAACTGAGAAGGTGCTTTATCCTTTTACGCCATCCAGTGCAGATGGTCTTTATGTGCTTTAAAATGTTTACGCTCAAACTGGGCAGCAACTTGCATCTGGTATTGCCAATCACCACACAAATCGGGGCTGTTGTTTGGGGCTTGATACACACTCATTTGGCCAGGGCCCCTCACACAGAAAGTACCTATGCTCACACAAGAATGAACCAAATGTTAGAAATATTTTTTAATAACTGGCTTAAATACTTTATCTGTATGCATCTGTAATACATTATCTGAACATTAAATTTGGAAATAGCTTTTGGAAAAATCAAGATCAAGAGATCAAAGTATGATCAATATCAGGTACACTGGCATTCTGGTGGCCATGGTGGGGCAACATTTTATTAATTTGTCATCTGTTTGTGTGTACAAGTGGGATAATAGCGCAGTGTGATTATTCATGGCAAGTTATTGGTATACAGTAACTGACACGATATGTAGTCAACCAATAAAACATTTGAGTGAAATATATATGAACACAGAGGCAAATATCTTTGTGATTTCTGGTGGGTCCAGGGAGCTAAATAATGCTGAAGAGCTCACTTTGCTATGCTAATGGGACCACAAAACACAGACTAATAGCTCAGCAAAATATTGTAGAGAGCAGCAGGTAGGTCATCAGACTCCTGTGTAACATACTTCAAAATGCTGATGCAGACAGAACAGTCCCTTCACTTGTATTGTGCCAAACTGTAAACAGAAAAATTAGCATATGGGGTGAAGGACCATCAGGGAGAAATAAGATTTGCATTATGAAAAGACACACTGGTGACACACACACAAAAAAATTGATACAGTTTCTTTTTTGTATACAGATTCATGTGAGAAATCAATTAGCAAGCACATTAAATTGTTGTGACAGTTGTTTGGCCCGCTCCCTAGTTTGCAGGTAAATCACCTTCCCCATCCAATCTATTGATTGGTGTGTATTGTATTTCTTCTACCGCCTCCTTTCTCCCTCGCTTCTGTCTTTTGTTCTGTTGGTCCTGGGAGGACTGTGGGAACAGCTTGTCAGTGACTTGTTAAACCTGATTAAGACAAAGTGGTGCTACTACATATGGCACATTTGCCTGCTATGACAACTCGTCCTATATTACAGCTCAGGGCCTAACAGAGTCGTTGACTGCTGAGAAAGTGAAGAATTACATGCTACTACTTTGTGTTGAGTTAGC
The DNA here is from genome assembly GCA_024447675.2 of Pterophyllum scalare. Taxonomy (NCBI): domain Eukaryota; kingdom Metazoa; phylum Chordata; class Actinopteri; order Cichliformes; family Cichlidae; genus Pterophyllum; species Pterophyllum scalare. Next base: position 45,011 of record JAMQGT020001468.1, on the reverse strand, counting down.
GAGTGCTGGAAATTCTGTTTCCTCATTCAGCTTATGCAGTATTAACTTTTCCCTTAAGTCTGTTTGGTCCAAATAAGGTGGGAATTACAAAAAATAAATACACTGCATTCGAGCTGAATTTCAATTTAAAACCTCAATATTTACCTTCTTAAATTTTCCACCACCGACCTTTGCTTCCCCTTTCATGTTTTAAACAAGTGATCAAATGAGGAACCTTCCTTCATCCACTCAAATTCTCCTCAATTTGGAGTGTTTCGAAATACTCTATACAAAGAACCATGGTAAGAGATTTGCTTTAAGACACCAAGAGGATTATTTCATCCTTCTCTTCAGTCAAGTGGCACTTCAGGTTTTTCAGCAGCAAGTTAAAGTCTCTTGACAGCTGTTCACATTGATGGACAGTCCGCTGATCAATAAGCATTCTCAAGTACCCTCGGTGGCTGAAAGTAGTCTTTAACTACCCTTGAAGTGGTTAAACAGGGATAATTGCCATGCTAATGCATTCTTTTAGACATATTGACTTAGGAATACTCACATTAAATGTAGATCGCAAACTCAGGACAGCAATGCAAGCCAATGCATCACTAACAGCATTTAAAGTCTTGGATCTAGTGCAGATTTATTGGCATTACATTTGTATTACTGCACCATGAAACTTCAGTAAATAAATATATTGATTAAACAAAACATCTTTCTTTGCCTTCTTATTCTATTTTTCAATAAATAAAAAAAATCACGTTTGAGATCATTAAAAGCCAGTATTGTTTACATAAAACATGGTAAACTTACACCAAATGAAAAAGTAAACACTAAAAGTATTAGTGTTTGTTTTTAATAAATTAGCAAACACACATCACATATCAAAAGTGCAAAGATGTTATTCATATTTGGCCTCATAAAGCCAAACAAATGCATGACAGCCACAAAACAAAACAATACAATGTGATTTGTTTTACGAGTTACTGGATTTGGAAAGAAAGCATTTCTTTTCTTAATGAGATTTTATTTTTTTATTTTTTTTCAAATGAAAACAATGTCTCTTAATATCTGAGACAGAGAAATACAATTACACACCTGTTTCCAGTGTGGACGGAAAAGGCATGCCAGCCAGAATCTCTCTATACGGCTTAAGCACGTAAGCTTTTTACATTATTCATTGTGCTTTTAATCATTCTTCCAATGTCTTGCAGAATATTTTATGTTAAGAATTATGAATTCCTTGTTGATTTCCCTTTCCCTGGCCATGTGATTTGACTGTGTGGGTCCAAAATGTTCAGTGTTGTCGCTCAGAATCAAGACAGCAGACTTTGGATCAGAGGTGTTGAGAGGCTAACTTGTATCCAGTAAAATATGACACAAGCAAAGATGAAGATAAGATTTATACATTTCAGTAAAGTAAACTCACACCACGGCCACTCAGCTGCCATAAAAGCTGAATTTTATATATGCACTTTGATGTGTTTGCTAGGATAGTGCATTAGATGACTCTTTGTTCGTCGTATTTCTATTAATTGGGGAATAGCGAGTCCATTAAAACTGCGATTTTCTATAACTAATTGCACTACACTCGAGCCACCCTTTGAGGCTCTCCCGTTCATCAGCATAACACAGGTGTGAACGCAACACGTGACGCATCTGTGGCCATTTAGGTGGCTGCTGACAGCACTAACAGGCACGCATTCGTATGAGTAATGAGTAGCATGTGTGCCTATACCGCGAGTCTTGCGTGTCAGAAGCAATGTGAATAGGAATAATTAACGCATGTGATGGATGTTTTCGTTGTCACCCTACTTGTTTTTGGCACATGCAATCAGATGGGATTTGGAGATTTATCACGTACCTGGAGCGTTTACATGAGTCACTGATGTATTATTCTCTCATAGTTATGTAAAACCATGTCTGATATCTGCCACTAGATGAGAACAGTCTCCCTTCTGTCTCGTACTTAGTTTTTCATTTCTCTGCAGATCCTTCCCACTTTATATGCAACCTCTTTGCATTTTAGTGGGTTTTTTTTTTTTAGTTGATACAAAAGCCACGTTTTTAAATAATTCAAACTCAATATGTTTCCCAAACCTAAACTAGTACCACTTGATACATTTGAATTGGCAGGTGGGGTTCAAGACGGTGCCATTCACGGTCTGTAGCGGCTATGTCTCTGAAGCAGGAAAAAAAAACTTCCAAAAAATGGTGGTGCAATCAAATTAAGCAAAAATTGAGAAGAGTCAGTAACTAATGCTTTGTATTCATTAGAGTTACCTGTGTTACCTGTGCACTGGTGGAGCTGAGGCGGGGGGGGGGTAGTTGGTTTACCTGTACGAAACTAACTTCAGTTTTGGGCAGGTGGCCTTTTAAGAGGCGAACACATAAATGTATAGAGCCAGAGTAACTTTCAAAACTACTTCCCCAGTAGGTGTCAGTAAAGCATTCTACATCCTCTGTTTGTTTTTCCAAAAATCTTGGCTGTGTGGCGGATTTAAAAAAAAAAAAAAAAAAAAATTAAATAATGTCAAATTACTCCAAGCTTTTTATAGCAAAAGTCCAGTTGCCAAATGCAATGTTGTAATTAATCATGTAGGAATTCATCTTTCAAACAAGTGCGAAGCAGGTAAATCTCGATAAGTGCCAGTCAGTTATGATAAAGGGAGCCATTCCGCAGTGAGAGCTGTCTTCAGAGAGAGAAGGGAAGGCAGCTTAGTCCTTACAGTGTATACAACTTGACAAAAAGCAGGTCCTCTTGGCCACGTGTTTAGATAATCAACAGGTTTCCTCAAAAGGCATGAGTGCATGGGTAGAAATATGTAATACACATTTGAGATGCGTTAAATTCTTCTTTGGTTACAGTTTATAATTTATTTCAGAAAATACTTAAACATTAAAGGTTGTGTCTTGACTGAAGACGCACTAAAATCTTAAATGTGTTCTTTGGATAAAAAGCAGAAGCAAAAGGTGAACAAGCTCAGGCTTTTTTTTTTTCTTTTTTGATATCTGAAAATATTCGCTCTCCTTGGTGCTGAATTTTTTTTCTTTTTTGAATGGGAGCGATATTAAAACACAAGACCCGCAAGCAAAATCCAGGATTTTCAATCAAAATGAAAATGAATAGAGCTGAAGTGCACTGAAGTCCAGTCAATGGAACTATTTGAAGAAAAACTGCATTGTCTTGATACAAAGTACTAACGGGCTAAATGAGCTGATTTTCAGCGGAAAATCTGTGGCAAGGGTCTGACTGTGCTGGCATGATGTTTAATTAGTGTACCAGCGAACAGTACTCTTTCAAGCTCTGGGTAATCTCTGTTTTAAATCGCATGTCGGTGCACTAAACTCAGACTGGTTTCCCTGAATCTAAAAGGCAAATAACGACTGTCATTACCGTCAAAGAGAAGCCAGCCTACTTCTTACAGCCCTCTCTCCCTTTCTCTCGCTGTCTTGCTCACGCACCCCCACCCCCTCTCTACTTTCTCCTGTGCAGCGCGTTTCCTCTCCAAAGCCTGTTTTCAGAAGCATGTCCTCAGACATGCAACAGCGGTGCGATGAAGCGGACCAAAAAGAAGCCACCAGCATGACAGCATAAAAGCAGGTAAGCTGCCTGAATATCGACCCCCTTCATGATCAGTAGTCGGTGATTCCTGAGATGAATCAAGGGATTCGATATTTTATCTGAAGCTGTCAGATGAGAAGCACTTGCTCTTTCAGTAAAAGAAAATGAAATAAAGGGTTTATTAAGCTCGTGCTTAAGGGAAGCCCGAAACTAGTTGTGGCCAGGAGTTGAACCTTAGACCTTTTGGTACTGGACTATCTCTCTGTATCCGCCAGGTTGCTCAAAAAGCCCAATCAACACCTGCGTAAAAATTCAATATCTGGAAACCCTATGGTCGCGGTGTTACTCTGAATGGGGTTTCTTCTTATTTCAGACATTTCAGCGCTGTGTTGCTTTCCCATAGTGGCCAAAGTGAATACAGCTCGGAGAAAACATCCAGACCCAGGCTGATTACTGTAAAATATTTCCTCACTTTGCAATCGAACAGTAAAGACCCCGTCCAGTGTCTACTGCTTTGGAAGTTGCTCATAACGAACACAACGGAGAATTTTACGCATTTCTACAGCTCCGTGCCAAGCTCGGCATCTTGGCGCATCGTAGATAAAGCAAGGAGAACACAACTTTGTGGTTGTGAAAGACTTTTTCTGAGAAATCCAAAAGCGTTAACTATTTCAGAGTCATGGGCAGTGTTGCTTCATTAATTTTGTCAGTATTGTATGATCACGCATCGCTCGCGCGCATTCTTATCATGTATTAATTGAACACGTTAACCCCCCCCCCGGAAATTTCCAGCCTTTCCTCCCTATTTGCTCTCTTCAAAAAACTGTATTTAAAAAAAAGAAAAAAAATGCCAAACAACTCGGTCTAACCGCAGTGTGTGCTCATAGGACTCTAATGCGCCTTGGATAAAAGCGTTCTGCCTCGTTTCATTCAAGTCTTGATAAAATTGCTGGTCTAATTTCTAAAAATAGGACAAAAAATAATCCCCATAGGGTGAAAACTCGTCTTTTGATAAGTCAGCTGTGCTTAAACCTTTTTTATAGTCGTTAACGTGGCAGCAGAGATACAGATCTGTGAAAGTCTATAATTGCCCAGAAGCAGTTTCCTCTCGTCTCATCAATTCGATCAACCGCTCATGATTTCGGCTTGCTTTATCGCCACATGTTCACATTTCCCGTGTTTTAATTCAACAACCAATGCAATAAAAAAAAAGAATGATTTCATGTATGCACTAAGATCCGCCACCTTTAAAAATGAGATTAAGAGACTATTTGGCGTCGAAGCCACACCAGATGTGCGTAAAAGCGCAACGCAACAGAACAGACTTGAGACGGCGGTTTTGTGTCGGATTTTATAACCACGGGTCTTATAGTTGAGATGTTTTACTTCCAGATTGAATCTCCCAGTCATGCTTTGAATGACGGACAGGGAGCTTGTTGAAAATAAATCGAATGGATGACTCAAAGGTAAACCTTTCTTTCTTTCTCTTTCGTATTTGGATTTTATATCACACAATATCTAGCCCCAAAATCTACTATATTTTTCTAATCTGAACGACACTTAAAATCCCATCAGTCATGTTTGCGTGAGAGAAAAGGACCCCCCCCCCCCACACACACACACACACGCACACACGCAAATGTCCGCTCCTAGATGAATCATTACAGTGGGACGAGTTCTATAGTTAGTTGTGATGGTTGGAGGCAGGTTCTAGTTTTGGGTCATTTAACTTTAATCTGACATAAATAAAAAGTTAGAGCCACGGGGAAAGGTTTTCTTGGATCAGGGGGAAGTAATTTCTCACTTGTTACAGTGGGGAGGAAATCAGGTTTCTCCAAGACTGACGGCTAATTTTGACGTGGAGAAGAGGCAACATATGGTCTTCGTGTGCCTCTTTGTTATCGTGATTTTGAGGACTTTATAACAGGACTGAGCTTGCTTGTGAGTATTCATTCCTTATTTTGTTATTATTTAGTCTGGTGCATTTCACCCGCAGTACCAACATCTGTGCAGATAATTGATATTTTTAGCATTGTGTTGTTCCGGTAATTGCTCTGGCTTGACCTTGATTAAGTCGCTGGCTGTAACTGGCTTTGTTTGAAGAGATGGGGGGTAAACAAAAAGAAATGGTGTCGCCTTAGAACCTCTTAGCACAATGCTGGTTCTGTTCTTGTGAAATCATTATTAATTCATGTGACATTTGATTTAGTTTCTTGCCAGAAAGAAAAAAAAAAGATTTGCATTTGGTTGCTGTGCGGAATCCAACTCGCACTGTTTTCATATTTGAAATTACACTGCAGGGGAACTAGCCCAGGTTTCCGTGTGAGGAAAGTATTCATGTGGCAAAACTCTTAAACCATATTAAAGTCAAAAGGAAAGCAATATCAAAGAAGTCACGAGGTTTTCACTTGAGACAAAAACAGGATTTGGTGAGGGGGGATGTGTGTGAAAATGTGTACTATTGGCATGACTGTGCACAAGGTCTAAATCTTTCTTTTTTTACCTGCAGATAAAGGTTGTTGGCAACTCAATGATTCTATAGAAAACACAGTTAGAAGGGTAACAAAAATCCATTAGGCGTCAACAAATCACTCAACGGAATCAGGGAAGGTTTGAAAACACAAATGCAATAACCTGTAAACCAAATCTCAAGCGCAAACAACCGTTATACAGTCATATTTATTACATAATAGCATTATAAAAGGTGATATTTGTCTACAGTTGGTAAAGTGTAGCTTAACTGCTGTAGCTGCTTAAACAGTGACTGTTTCACATTGCTGCCCACGTCTCTTGTCACAACTCCAGACACTTTTTAAGTTCCTAAGGCTTTTATTGTGCTCCTTTGTTACTTCCCTTGTGTAGCAATGATGTATTGTTTGTATGCAAGTTTTTTTTTCTCTCTGTAACTTTACTCAACTTGTAGCTGTCATTTCCACTTATTATCCTGACATCATGATGCTGATGGATGAGATTTACATTCACTGTGACTGGAGAGTTGTTTGATTTTTTATTTTTTATTCATTTCTAGTAGCTCAGAGGTTCACTAAGGTCAGATGTGTGGCTTGCTTTTATTTAAACACCCTTCTCAAACTCTGTTGCTGTTACATTAAATATGCAGATGACAGAGTGTCACAATCTGGTATCCATGTGCTTGACTGATGACATGCACTGATTTATTGGCCAGCAAGTTATGTGTGCATTGTGCTTATTGTTGTGTTTTTTGATGCAAAGTGACAAATGCGAGTGGGCATAGTTAATAGAATATCTGTATTTCTCTGATTTAAGAACCAATCACACGTTTTGCTTTTGTGTTTAAAAGTGATCTTTATTCCTTGTGTACAAAACAAGCTTTTGACAGTTTTCATTCTCATTTGCTGTCTTTCGTGTTGAAATCATGAGGATGTTAACCAAAACAGTGCATGTGCATGCAAACTGGAATGAATCAAGTCTCTCAGTCACATTCACATGAAGGATGTAGAGCGAAGAGACTGAAGGAGAAGCCTCATGCCAATGCTGCTACCTTCAGTGAATGCCCATTGCACACATATTGCTAAAGCTGTGCTTTTGGCAGTGTTGGAAACAGTGTTACAGACAAGGTTGCTTTTGTAAATAGTTAAATTTAGCCAGTGGGGTGCCTCCTTCCATGGACATAAGCTTCTCAGTTGTAGAAAGGCTGCACAGTGCACATTAGTGAATCTGTGTATCTGGCACACACAGAAAGGAATGTCTAATTATCACGCTTTCAGCCGCAGTAGGGTCCTCTATTTGCACTGAGCTCCTGCTCTAATCGCTTTCTTTTTGTTGTCATTACACACTTATTTATTTTATTTTTTATGCAATTAGAATGTTATTTTTGCTCCATGTGGATGAGGCGGAAAGTCCGTGTAGCATCGGCTGGGTGTTGAAGGAAGCAATTGAGCAGAACAAAAAGGAATGGGCTCAACTGATCTGTGGAATTTTTCTGAAAGAGATGAAAAGAGATGAAGGGGTTTTACATAACAGTGAACATGTTGTATACAAGTGTGCATATATATACGCAGAAATGGAGGTTGTGGGAATGAAAAGACTGACAGGATAAGGGTGTCATTGAGTCATATGTATATAAATGTGGTTTCATAAGCCTAAATGTGCATCTATCCACATTCAGGGCATGCAAATTTCCATATGCTGATGCTGGATACAGCCAGTGGGACAAATGGCCAGTATACGATTTAGTAGTGCTGCTTTTCAGATGATGAGCAATTGCAGAGCTTTACAATATGAAGTGCCACTAAACCATCCCACGAAGTGGCATTGATTGGACAGCATGGGCGGGGGGAGCAATTCCTCCTTCAGGTCATTATCAGGCAGACAGAGAGAGTTAGACGAAACAAACTAGTGTAATTGCATTTGTAACAAAAGACTTGGAATCAATGGACTAAGCACTACTTACAGCAATTGGTCAGCATATTTCATCAACATTCAAATGGATCCAGTGGCACTGTAATTGCTTATGAAATCTGTGCTCTGAAATTAGTTCAGCAGTTCTCTGAAGGATGTGGTCTGTGCTCATTTATATTTCATGTGATTCAGAATGTATCTAAAAAACCAGAAAACTGACTTTATAACATTTTATTTATTTATTTATTTTAGGTCCAGTCACACACACACACACACTAACATTTGGTGAGGTCATAACAAGCTTCGTACCCATGCAGACACCCACTTACAGTATACAGTGGTGTGAAAAAGTGTTTGCCCCCTTCCTCATTTCCTGTTTTTTTTGCATGTTTGTCACACTTAAGTGTTTCGGAACATCAAACCAATTTAAACAATAGTCAAGGACAACACAAGTAAACACAAAATGCAATTTGTAAATGAAGGTGTTTATTATTAAAGGTGAAAAAAAAATCCAAACCATCATGGCCCTGTGTGAAAAAGTGATTGCCCCCTAAACCTAATAACTGGTTGGGCCACCCTTAGCAGCAACAACTGCAACCAACCATTTGCGATAACTTGCAATGAGGCTTTTACAGCGTTCTGGAGGAATTTTGGCCCACTCATCTTTGCAGAATTGTCCTAATTCAGTTACATTAGAGGGTTTTCGAGCATGAACGGCCTTTTTAAGGTCATACCACAACATCTCAATAGGATTCAGGTCAGGACTTTGGCTAGGCCACTCCAAAGTCTTCATTGTGTTTTTCTTCAGCCATTCAGTGGTGGACTTGCTGGTGTGTTTAGGATCATTGTCCTGCTGCAGAACCCAAGTTCATTTCAGCTCGAGTACACGAACAGATGGTCGGACATTCTCCTTCAGGATCTCTTGGTAGACAGCAGAATTCATAGTTCCATTTATCACAGCAAGTCTTCCAGGTCCTGACGCAGCAAAACAGCCCCAGACCATCACACTACCACCACCATATTTTACTGTTGGTATAATGTTCTTTTTCTGAAATGCAGTGCCATGCAGGTCATTTTTGCCCAGTCTTTTTCTGATGGTGGAGGCATGAACGCTGACCTTAACTGAGGCAAGTGAGGCCTGCAGTTCTTTGGACGTTGTTGTGGGGTCTTTTGTGACCTCTTGGATGAGTCGTCGCTGCGCTCTTGGGGTAATTTTAGGCGGCCGGCCACTCCTGGGAAGGTTCACCACTGTTCCGTGTCTTCGCCATTTGTGGATAATGGCTCTCACTGTGGTTCGCTGGATTCCCAAAGCTTTGGAAATGGCTTTATAACCCTTTCCAGACTGATATATCTCAATTACTTTCTTTCTCAATTGTTCCTGAATTTCTTTGGATCTTGGCACGATGTGTAGCTTTTAAGGATCTTCTGGTGGACCTTACTGTGTCAGGCAGCTCCTATTTAAGTGATGTCTTGATTGAGAACAGGTGTGGCAATAATCAGGCCTGGGTGTGGCTAGAGAAATTGAACTGAGGTGTGAAAAACCACAGTTATAGTATGTTTTAACAAGGGGGGCAATCACTTTTTCACACAGGGCCATGATGGTTTGGATTTTTTTTTCACCTTTAATAATAAACACCTTCATTTACAAATTGCATTTTGTGTTTAGTTGTGTTGTCCTTGACTATTGTTTAAATTGATTTGATGTTCCGAAACACTTAAGTGTGACAAACATGCAAAAAAACAGGAAATGGGGAAGGGGGCAAACACTTTTTCACACCACTGTACATGTGGACTCTATGTAGTCCGTTGACAAACTAAGCACACCCTTACTGCTTCCATAGAAATCAAGAGGATTTGTGCCAGCCAGCTGCACATGATCATCAGCAAGCGTGACCACCTTTATAAAAGCAGATGTTTTGGCGGAATGCTGGTCTGGAGCACTGAGCTATGCATCCAGGAGTGGATGTCCCAGGAAATTCACTTTTGATCAGACCACACAATACTTAGAGAAATTGGAAAAAACCCAAGAGCTGTATCTCAGACTCTACAGACCCCAATTAACATGTTAAATGTTAAAGTTCATGACAGTACCATTAGGCAAATACTGAACAAGTATGACTTGTTTGGAAGGGTTGCCAGGGGAAAGCCTCTCTTCTCTAAAAAGAACATGGCAGCATGGGTTTGCAAAGTTTCATTTGAACAAACCAAAAGACTTCTGGACCAGTGTCCTTTGGACAGACAAGACCAAAGTGAAGGTGTTTGGCTATAATGCACAGCACCACAGCATGTCAACACACATGCACTTCATACCAAGAATGAACGCCCACAATCCTCAATGAGCCGAAGCAACATTCTAAAGGGCGAAAATTCTTCTGCAGTGATGTGAGAGAATTGTAAAGTAATGCAGAAAACAATTACTTCAAGTTATTGCTGCTACAGGTGGTTCTATAAAGGTATTGAATAATGGGATATAATTTATTTTTCCATGAGACTGTATGAATTAGCAGATAGTTTTAGCCTTGTCAATGCAGTGCAGTGTTGACATGACATCAGTTTATGGATGTCAAACAACTTCCTGCTGCTGAATGAAGACCAGGAATATAGAGAAAGAGGGGCTTCTCTAGGCTTGACTATTGCAATGCTGTCTGGTTTGGTTTATGTAGTTGTTCAGAAAGCTGCAGCTCAAGGCCCGATGAAGATCAAACAGCATATGCAATGCTTACAACTCTTCTCAGAAGGTTTGGATTATATTTTGGGACTGTATTTTGAATTCATTGCATGGGTTTCCTTTTAGTCTAGAACAGATTTTAAGAGTTTCTTATTGGCCTGGCATCTCAGACTTACTTATCATATATTTAAATAATACATCTCACAGACCCTCTGTAGCTGGTCTCCAAGTTGCCAACTAAATGCCAGGGAAGTTAAATTTTTGTCTCTGTGGGCCTAGTCTCTGGGAAGATCCTTTCTGAGGATGTGATCATTTTTATAAAGAAAACTTAAGACATATCCTTCTTTGCTTGCCTTTTATTTGAGTTGGTTCTTCATTTATGGCACTAATTTTAAGTTCTAATCCATTTCTAATCAAACTTTAAACTTTTCAAACTCTAACTTCTATAGTGTTTTTATTCTTTATAAATGAAAAACTTTTAAAAAAAATTTTTATTTTATTTTACTACATCCACTTTAATTTTATAACTTCCAAGTCAGAGGCTGTAGATCTAAGCGGTAAATTGTTGAATTGCACATTGTGGGTTGGGAATTAGTTGCTGCCTTGAGTGGAGTAGTTCAAGTATCTCATGTTCTTGTTCACGAGTGGGGAAAGAGCGGAGTGGGAGACTAACAGACAGATTGGTGCAGTACAGCACAGCACAGGTCTGTTGTGGTAAGTGTGAAGGCAAAGCTGTTGATTTACTGGTCAATCTATGTTCCCATCCTTACCCAGGGCTAAAAACTTCAGATAGTGATTGAAAAAACAAGAATGTTGATACAAGTGGTAGCAATGAGCTTCTTCCCAAGTGTGTCTAGGCTCACCCTTAGAGATAGGGTAAGGCATTCAGAGTAGAGATGTTGCTCTTTTAAATTGAAAAAAACCAGTCGAGGTGATTTGGGCTTCACTCTTCTAACTTTTTTTTTTTTTAATTAAGACTATAACCATGCACCATTTTTATACAGCTGCTGAGCCTTTTAGTCAGATTTGATGTAGTTGATAGTATACTTTTAACTCTGGGAGATGTCATTATTTTGTAATGCATCCATGGTGGTCCATGGTCCTTTTGACTCTGTGTTTTGTTTTTGCTTTATTTTGTCTGTTTCGGGGTTGGTTATATTTTGTTTTCTAGTTCCTTGTGTTTCCCTGTGTCACGTGGGCATCTTTGTTTCCCCATCTGACTTCCTGTTTTATTTTGATAGTCGTCAGGTCCCTGTCTGTTTGTGTTCAGCTTTCCTTCCCCTGGTCTCCTCAAGTAATTAGCGCCACCTGTGTTCCCAGCTGTTCCCACTCCCCTCATTATCCTCTTGTGTATTTAAGTCCTGTCTTTTCTATGCCTGTTGTTGCGTCCTCACCATCTTCGCGTTCCTGAAGTGTGAGGGGGTTTTTTTTGGCCACAGTGAAGCTGAGAGTTTTTTGTGTTTAAGTCTGTCTCCGGAGTCTGCACTTTGGGGTCCTACTCTGCCTGCCACAGAGGTTCATGACACATTGTACCGTGTTATAACTGTAGAGGATAAATTAACTGGAGCCACGCAGAAATAATCACTTTCCTGATGAAATAAACTGGATATCTGTATATAAACCAAACTCAAGACCTGCCCTTGGTTCATACCACCAAAGTCAACAAGAAATTAATTAGTTGGGCTGTGTGCCCTGCTTTTGACCAACACAGGTCAACATGGCAATTTCAGGCAGGAAAGAGAAATAAGATTTGTTCACACTTTAGAGGCACTGAATAGAGAAGAGAACTGGCATCTTTCAGAACAGCAGACTTTTCAAAATATTGTAAAAGCCCCCCCCCCTTTTTAAATTATTAACTGCATTCCATCTTTTAATCAAACTGGATGCAAGTTGCCCTGGGTGTTGCAGCTTTATAATATTAGTCCTTTTACCTTAGAAGCATTTGTCTGTATTGCATTCCTAAATGACAGAACCTGAACAGCAGTTGAAATGCAACAGCGGCAGTTGTAGTACTACCCTCGGCATCTCTGGAGATTCCTTTGAATGTGGTGCAGTTCCAAAAGCCTCAGGTGTTCTTTAGTCTTGCCACTCACCCAGTAATAATGTCAGGCAGCCATTCTTTGCTCTTAATTATTCTAAGCCTCAGTACCAGATAATTCCAACCAGCTTTATTCTCTGGCTCACCCATTGTCATTTTTCTCCATAAAACATTCAGATTCAGTATGTCTGTCTGCTCTCATCTGACCTTGGCAGGGAGGGGTTATTGTAATTGCACACACAGGGCAAATTTGTCTGTGATTGGAGATTGTAAGACATTAGACTAAAAAGGTACAATCAAGCTTTTCCTCTGACCTATGGCATATGCTTTCACACACAATTACAGTGTACTCGCAGAATGGCATTTTAAAAGGAGCTCTGTAATGTGGATAAAAGCAAAGAAAGAAGGTAGGATTGAATTCAGATTACTTTTTTAAATTGTTTTTATTTTTGCACTGCAACTTTAGCAGCAGGGAACAGCTTCAGATGGTGTCACAAGTTCTTGTAAATGATGTCAACATGACAGGACGCCTTAATATCGCACTGTGTTGCTGCAGATGTTTTTGAAGTAGCCCGGTGTGACTTTTACTTCTTGTTGGTGAGGAGCACTAACAAGCAATTAGCCAACAGGAGGAGTGCTTGGTATTTCAGGGGACAAAAGTCGAGCTTACAGTCTAAGACTACTCCTTGTTTTGTCTGTTATGGGAAGCAAAATTCACAGCAGATACAAATGCAGCTTGAAATCATTTAGGCTCACAAGAGAAGACCTAAAATGGTCAAATACAGAATCACATAACCTTCATTATACCATGGAAAGTTTTGTAGAGTCATACTACAGATTACAGAACAATGTGTGTGATATATTAGAAGTAGCTGAGCGTTAATTCATGCTAAGTCAATGAGCTGCCGGCAGTTGATTTCTACTTGAATAGGCAATAAAAGTCAAACTGTCTTCCTGGAGGAATTGCTGTCCTAATTACTGGCCTGCCTGAAGCTGATAAACAGGGATGATCATGAGCTGGAGAGACCGCGTACTCGACGTCAATATTGAATCACCATCTTCCTTTCCCTGGCATTCTCTTCTTCTTACCGTAGACAGATTATGCTGTATGTTAGCTTCTTGACCCCAGTGGCGAGTGGATAGATTTCCATAAAATTTTATAGGCATTCATGTTTAGTAGTATCATATTTAGCAGGTATGATGATGTTCAGCATCACTGTTTGTCATGGCTTTATGACACAGTATTGTATTTAGCTTACTATGATGCAAAATAAAAGTAGGTAAACACCTACATTGTGATGCTAGCATTAGCACTACGCACACGAGTATAGCCTTAAAAGTTGCCATATTCATTATGTAGGGCTGTAAACTTTTGTTTGCTCTCTTGTATGTTCATAATTCTAAAAATAAATGTGCTTTCTTACTGGAATTTTTTTAGTATATTTCGGCACGGTGGCGCGGTGGTTAGCCCTGCTGCCTCCCAGTAAGAATACCACCTTGGCCCAGGCCCCTCCCTCTCTCTCTGTGTGGAGTTTGCATGTTCTCCCCGTGTCTGTGTGGGTTTTCTCTGGGTACTCCAGTTTCCTCCCACAGTCCAAAGGCATGCACTTACTGGGGTTAGGTTAATTGGAAACTCTAAATTGCCCATAGGTGTGAATGAGAGCGTGGATGTTGTCTGTGTTGGCCCTGTGACAGGCTGGTGACCTGTTCAGGGTGTACCCTGCCTCTTGCCCTATGTCAGCTGGGATAGGCTCCAGCCTCCCGCAACCCTGAACTGGATAAGTGGAAGTGAATGGATGGATGGATTTCTATCAATATGGCAACCCAAAACTAGACCTTTTCAACTACTCACCTGTGAGTATACTAACTTTAAACCCCTAGCAAAAATAGGAACCACATACAGTATGCATACACACAGATTATTTCACAATAAAATATTTGTTAAGGGGGGATAAGTATATTCAGTTACCCCATTCCAGTGAAAGAAAATTGACTTTGAAAGTCTGACATTCCTCTTTCAGAGCTTTGAAAATGACTAATTTTAGAAAACATTAGTTGAAATATCTGAAGGCATTCAAAGGGTCTGAAAAAAGTGACTATAAAAAAATAGATTTTGATCCCAGACAGTTTACAGATTGTCAGAAAGAGTACGAAACAATTACACTCTGTCTTCAAATTCCCTGTGAGAAAAAGACCGTGTGTGAAATCAAAGCTGAATTAGAGCTGCCTCTGAGACAGATGACTTCACACAAGGCTCAATATTGTGTACACTCACAACAGATGAGCATGGCCCTGACCCTGAATATTGTGGCTCAAATCAAAAGGTAAACATTCTTCTCTCCGTGCTGGCATAGTGCCGGCTGGCACAGCGAGAAGGGAGCATCCCTTTACCAGGTCAATATTATTAAGTCCGGTCATAATGTGGTCTGTTAATGTTATTACATCCTGTGTCACCTCTTGTTTTACTCCTGTGATTTGGCAAGTGAAGACTTTTTTATTGCCTGGAGGTGTAACCTGGTTCTTCCTGTGTTTCTTTTAATGCCCGGAGGCATTGCGAGCTGTAGTTCCTTTTTATGTGGTCAGCCAGTTCAATTTATTGACTCTGTCAACACTGTCTTTTAAAAAGTAAATGTGAGATGAAGCCCAGATAATGGTAGTAAATACCACAGTCTTTGATGGCATTTGGCAGACGCTGACCTTCTTTTCCTCTCAGAAAAGATAACTGTTCTGTTTTTGAGGTGCCTCGTGGGAATCTCGAGTATGGGCAGTTTCACTTTTATTCCAAGGTACACAATAACGGAAATTAGAGTCATGAGCTATTTCCACAGGATAAACATGGTTGGTTTATTTAAAAGAGAAAACAGTCTAAGATTATATGTACTCTTAAGAAGCGCAGTGTGATTGTGTCATCTGAGACCCGGATGGTTCACTTCCCCTCAGGCTTGACCATAAGAAGTCAGTGGACGTTGTACTTTATCCAAAGCTTTGTAGAGATTTATGGTTTAGTTTGACATTCTCAAAGAGGATCCCTGAAGGTCTTTGTAACTCGTTCCAGGTGAATGATTTGACATTTGGAAGAAATGCCAAAAGGAGGAAAGTGGGCACTCCTTGGGTTGTCCGATCTTGTGCGTGCTTGTGTGTTGTGGAATTTTAGAGCTTCTCGTTTGAATTCTACAGTGGATGTATGGTGAAGTACAGCACGTTCTCCAGCCACTTTTTTTTTTTTTTTAAACCTCTCTGGTCTACTCTTCAGTGGGCTCACTATATCAGTGTGACAAGCCCATCTGAAATGCTGTTATTTGATTTGACAGGAACAGGACTGCTGACAGAGTCAAGAGACTACGCAGTGTCAGTGGAACACAAACAGACTGTAGGATAGATTCACTGTGTGAGGCACCCGCCGCCCCTATGTTCACACTCTCTGATGGCCCTTTTTGACAGCCCTCTCACAAACAAACCAGTCATAGCAGGAAAAAGAAATGTAGGATCATAAAACAACTTAAAGTCATAAGAAACAGAATTTCCAAGTGTTTAACCTTTTTTGTCGTGCTAAATGTTTGGCTAGCATTTTTAGAAATATTATACCATACAAATCCCCAGTGAAATTCTTAGTTTTACTGACTTCAGATGTTTTTTTGGTTTTTTTTACGTGTCTGCAGTGATGAAAAAATGTACCAAGGTGCGTCAAACTTATCGGCAATGGGTGTGGTTTATTAAATAACGGCAGTGAAGTGCAAAATTAAGCCACTGGGTGTCTCTAAAAGCATGTTTTTGGGATGACTCATCCTCCATTAGTGGTTCATCCTTTAATTTGTCCAATCATCTGTGAGTCATCACTCATCACTAACATTATTAGCTTGGCTGTATTAGGTAGGTGGGAAATGTTTTGGCTTGGAGATATTATTGGCAAATGCTCGTGGGGAATCGGTGGTGGTCCTTTACTTTCAGAAATTTCTGTGGTTCTCCAAATACCCCACACCAGTTAGGTCTTCTATTTTCTTCCTTAATATTGAAATTCACATGGACATTGTTCGCAAAAGTTAAAGATGCTGTGACTGTGTTTCACTGTGTTCATCACACTGCTCAGCTGAACAAAATGAAGGGGAACATTGCTATGCAGGTACATTTCCACAGCTGTCTCTACTTTGTCTGTCAATCAGGAGAGAAATACAAGAGACAAGGTCATCGCACTTCTCTACAATTTTACACCATTTCCTAGTCCAATCAATACTCTCCAACATGGCTAAATCAGGGAGGTCTCATTCCCCAGTCACCTAATAATTGGAAGCGGTTAGCTCGGAGGACAGGACACGGGTAACAATTGGGGTCTACTTCTTGCTTTTTCAATAAATAAAACCTAGACTGGATTACTTTGCACTGAACGCTCAAACTCAGTGGTAGGAATGTTTTAGGTAAAAATAACACTTTTCCACTTCCATTTGTGACATATTAAAAAAAAAAATTTCTTTAGCTATCAACTTGCCATTATGTCATAGGGCTTCTTCCTTTAGCAAAGCACACTGAGCACCCAAAGCCAATGAAGCATGAATTAAAACTAAGTATCCCAAATACAGTATCTGTGCATTGTTTTTGATCACATACAGCAGGCCTTTGTAGTAAACTTGTATCAGTAAAAGTAGCTTGATTTTAATAAGCTGAAGTTTTTATGTGATTGGAAATAATGAATATCTGCACAGAAATGTCCTGGGTATCTTTAACTCTGTACCTGTAAAACATTTTCTTTTCTGTTCTCTCTCAGATTTTATTTGATGTGCAGATTTCATTTGATCAAAAATGTTCACAGTTTCCAGATGACTCAATACCCAGAAGTACTTAAAAAAAAAATTCATAATATTTTATGTAAGACAGCCTTTCACTCTTCAAAGTAATATTAACTTTTGCAGGCTGACACACGTCTCCAGTGATTAGTACTGACTGTCCGACTTTGCATTTGGGGACTGAGGACTTGTTGCAGAGTTCTAAAATCCTAATGTGATTAGTGCTTTATTCATGGGGGGACAACGCGAAAGGTCATCCAGTTTGCTAAAAGCACAGATGGCGATAGCATTCATTTGAAGACAGTGCCATTCTCCAGGCGTCTAATTAGAATTTTTAATATATAGTCAGGTTTAAATTAGATACAGGTAATATCAAATTAGGTGCGATATGAATCAAAGGTCAAATAAGAAAACATAAAATTGACTCTTATCGAGAAAGAACAAAACACAGGTTGTTTTGGTGATATTTAATACTGCAAACACATGATATTAAAGCTTTGAGTACAACCAACGACTCTTGTGACCATTCTCTCCACCCTCATGCTTCTTGCAATTTCCCATTGTTAGCTCCTGCATTCAAAGATGGATATGCCCATTTATACTATGATTATTATTATCTACATAATAGATAACTGGCCTTGATAATCTGTCTCAGCGCAGTAGCTCAGCAATAATTAGGTTTTCTTTCTAACTTAAATGAGTGAAACAAGAAAGTTTTATGTGTTCAAACAAACCTCCTTATTAGGAAATACATTTATTTTGGTAGATAAATGAACACAAACCGTGTATCAGTGCGATTCTATCTTTAAATTACACTTCTGTGAGAACGTTGAGTGCGTGTTCTGCATAATTATGCCCTTAAACAACTTCTGTTCAGAAGTGCAAATGTTGATACTGAGTCTGACTCAATCTTCTCGTCCTTGAAACCACTTAACTTTGCATATTATAATTCTGAACAGCGAAGATGCTCTTTGCACACGATGAAAACTGCTCACCTGACAAACACTCAATGCGCTCGACTTCCAAGGACAGTCCTGTCGTGGTCATACAGGGCTAATTTCAAATGTTTTCAGCCTCTCAGTTTGGGGCCTTTACTCGCTAGAGAGTGGTGCCATAATATGAGTTCAATTAGAATAATAATTCCTACTCCCCAAAAGATCCATTACGGCAGCCATTCCTGGAATTATACCAGAAGGAACTAAATCCCTTGGAGTTAATTTCAAATTGTTGTGTCACTGTTCTCAGTGATGCAACAGAGGCGTGCAGCTCAACCAATTATCTGTTGGCTGGTGATTTATTTGGTCAGTTCTTTTCTCCTTCCATTTCCATGCCAGCATCCTTCACTCACACTCCCGCATTCCCCTCTCCCTACTTTATCATTCTGCTTATCCTATATCCCAGTTCCTCTCGTCTTTCCATCTCTCCTCCACTCTCCGTGTTTGGCCTCTATATCTCCAGAGCAGTAATGGTGCGGTTCACCATGCCGGGACTCAATAATGAAGCTGCTGCCCCAGAAAAGCCATGTTAATGTTGACTCTGGGATCAGATTCTGCTCGAAGACACACAGCAGTGACAAATGAATGTGCCAGATTGAGCCAACCAAGCTCAGTAAACAGCATATATAGATCTGGGGCTTTGACTGAGAACTGGGAGATGAGATATTTTGCCAACAGATTATGGATATGAGAAAATAGAAATTCAGATTTACTCATCAGGGAATGTTTGAATGAGCTGTTAACATAAGTTTAACTTGTAGCAAATAGCTGAAAACTCTAAGCTTTTTGGGAAATGTCCAAGTGGAGTAGTACATTGTGTTAATAAATGGGAGAGTAGAACTGCAGCTCCCTTAAGTATTGGCTCATCCATCTGGTTGTCAACAGCATTGACGAGCTGTCTGACTGCTCCTGCTTTGCCACTGCGCCCTCCCTCGACCTCCTTGATCCGGTCTGACAGGCAGAGATGCGCTCTGTTAGTGGAAAGGTGTGTACATCTGTCTGTCTGCTTCTGTGCTTAGCTGCATTTACATCTGAGGATCGGTGTGCCGGCGACCCCGGCTGATGTACATAGGCAGATATGAGGAGTTTCCTACGTCTGCCATTCCCATGTTTCTCCTGTCAGACTCTGTCTGGAGCCTGCAGAGCAGCCATGCATGTCTTCCCTCCATCACAAACAATAGTCTCTGTCTGCTATGCCCACCCATATTCCTGCAGCTTAATGTGTAATCCATTTAAGTACCTTCAAACTATGTTAGACCCATTTGAAATGTTTCTCCTCGGGGAAATCCTAATGTGAAGCACCACTGTGATGCTTTTAAGTAAAAATAAACCTGATTTGGATGCCAGATACCATCATTAAAGAATTCAAATTTACACAAGCATAATATGTACCTCTGTCCATTTCTGATTTTTGGGTTCTATCCTGTCTAAAATGTATTTCTAAACCAGCTCTTTCTCAAACATCATTGAACTCTATGTTCAGTTTGGTCCATCCATTGGCTGTAGAACTCCCAACACAGCCCAACACACAACAACTTTAGACATACTTAAAACAATTAAAACAGGACTTTACTTCTAAGAGTGCACTACACTGCCTGTGTAGAAAGCTGAATTGATCCGTTTTGTCAGACTTACTTACAGACTTACTTACACAGATGACAAAAAAAAAAGAAAAGGCAGCTGTAACACTTAAGTAAATACAGCTTTGCAAGTAGGGATAACTAATTGCTATTAGCCAGAAAACTGTTATTTTTCCAACAGCAGTTTGCAAGCGCAGTCTACATGCAGCTTGCAAATGCACCCAAATGACATAGGGAACAAGAACCCCTCTCATAAATAAATAACAATTTTGTGTGTGTGTGTGTGTGTGTGTGTGTGTGTGTGTGTGTGTGTGTGAACTCGGTGTCACTCAAGAAGTTCTCCCAGCTACTGACTGCTTGAATGTTTGAACGTTCAGAGTTTAGGGGTGAGAATCACATGTAAATTCTCACTCCGTGGGAAACAGCGCAGTGGAAACTGTGCACAGCGATAAAAAGAAGTGCTCTCTCCACATACGGAGATGTAAAAGCAAGCAAGTTTCCATTCGATTATTTAGCAATAGCTGCAGTGATTTACTCGAGCTCTGCTCCTCAGGCTCACTTTTGGCATCTTGTGTGAGGTGCATGCGAGGTGTTCAGGGCAAATAACTTGGTCAGAATGTGACCTGAGTTACACGCTTACATTGTAAACTAATGGACTTTCTGCATGCACATCACTCACATGTGGCACTACAAGTAAATTGAAAGCCCGTTGTAAACACTGCAGTAAAATTTCGAGCACAATGAAAAAAAAAATGAGTAAAAAGAATGATACTTACATTAGTATAAATTTGCTTTTTTATTTTAAAAAAAAAAAGAAAATTCAATCTGTACACTATAAATAATGTATTTAATGAGTGCTAGTGTAGTAAATTTCACTACTTGTCCTGACTGCAAGTGCAGTATGCTGAGAGTATCTGCAAATTGGTCATTTTAACACTCTAGTGTGTAGTAGTTTATAAGTAGCTGATTTCTGACGACCATTTTCTGGTTTAGCAGACTCCGGATCAGTCCACAAAATGACATGAAGTATCCATCTTAGAAAATAAGAAGTTGCTTTCAGTCGTTTTTTTGTTTGCAGTAGTTTGCAGTAGTTGCAGGGCAATGGAACATGAAACCCAGATATGAGACGCTGCTCGTGCTGCAGCACCCACAGCTAGGAAAGCTGCATCCGTCATGCAAAGATCATCCCCACCCTGTCTCTTTGAAGTAATGGCTTGGAACTGTGGAGGCAACATGGCTTCATCCAAACAATTTTTACCCACAGAGAAACACAAGTATGAATAGGTTATGCTGTTGTAGAGCTACTTATTGAAAAATGCAAACTGGCTGTGCATGAAGGATGTGAAATGCTATGAGACCAGGTGTAACGCGGCTAAGTCAATCAATTTTCAATCAGGACGTGCTCCTCAGTCATTCATAATTCTTTTAAGCATGTAAGTGGCTTTTGAATCTTTTCTCACTGGAGGTGTGCTTAACCCATACACCCTTTATGAAGAATGTACACAAGTGCAGGAGGAATTAATTAAAAGAGGCAATGTGTCATGTGAAGAATGCCAATTTTTCCTGTGGAAAACTAAAGTTCATTCACTTTAACTGAATCTACAGCGCGTGTTCCCATTCAATTACAGTGTAAATGAAAACTCCAGAGATTTATAATATCATTTAGCCTGACCATATGAACAATTTATTACTTTCAAGTAAAACCCAAGCAACATTTACTGGTACAAAACACCCGTGTGGATGTGTGTTATATTTCCAATTTTAGACTTCATTTTTTTCTGGCTTTTTTTTTTTTTGGTTTGTCTTTATTCAGTTATTTCTCTTTGTCTATTGCTTAGAGTGAAGCATTAGTCACTTGAGATTGGAGGCCTGGTTTTTAAGGTGAAAGCTGCCAATTTTTTTTTTAGTATGAAGAACATGACTGAAAACTTCTCATGGTTGCTTACCCAAAAGTCTTGATGTCTCTTGATATGGCAATTGATGAAGTTTTCCTTACTGGGCTTTCGTTGGAATGCTGCCCATTTTGGGGCCAAAATACACCTGTCCAGGCTGTCACTTACTAAAGTTATGACATCATAAGGCCCCTCCATTGTTTTGAAGTGAAGACACATCAATTTTATGGGCTCCAGTGCCCAGCGGATGATTTGTGAGTGCTATTATCCCCTGAAATCGCTCTGGAAAATGGCTGCAGTGTGAAGACAGGAATTGGTGATGGAAGGGGTTGCGATGGGTAGAGGAGCTTGGCTTGGTAGCACAGAAGTAGTTCAGTGGTTGTGTTTGTATCCAGTAACTATAATATATTTTTTATAGAGAATAAAAACTACAATTCTTGAGTTAAACACTAGGTTTTTGTTTTGTTTTTGTTTTTTGGAAAACATGACATCTAGCAATCGGTACCAAACTCATGGGTGAGAAGAAGAGGATGACAGAGATACAATGAGTGAGTGAGAGAAAGAAAGAAAGGAGAAGTGCTGAGTATTTAAAATATTAATTTCAAACTCACCCACCATAGGTATGCAAAATGTATCTCTTTAGGAATTCGCTTCACTGACCATTTAGCACAAGCGGTTCAATTTGTCTGAAGCATCCTCCGTCCTAGCAACAAAATAAGCAGATTGCTGATAAGAAATGCTCATTAATCAGGTCTGTGCAGCAACTGAAGCTGTGTGCCATCTATTTTCCTTTCAAGAGTTTGCTCGCCTTTTCAAAACTCAAAAGTCGTGCCAGAACAAAAAAATGCAACTCTGTTTGGAGGAAAGCATCACCACAAGCTTTCATAAAAACCAGCTGCCTGCACACAATACATGGTCAAACGTTAAGGTTATCAGTGGAGTCCAGAAGTGAAGGAGCCCCTTCACCACTCTGCTTTCCACACCTGCGCTAAGGATTTCAGTTCACTTGCAAAGCCCTCTATGACAGCGCAAAGTCATTCTGCTGGACTGAGATAAAACGCAATACTAAAAAAAAAAAAAAAAGTTAAATAATCAATTCCACAGAAATGCCTGGGTATTAATCTAGAGCAAACCGCAGGATGGCACCTCCCAGGGGATTGCAAGATGATTTGCAGAGGGATTTAGGAGATGATTCACAGCCTGTTAAAATGTTATATACCAATATTTTCTAAAATACATACATTTTATCATGTTTTGATTCCTCCTTAAATTTGTACAATGATATGCACAATTTTTTTCTGCAAAGAAAGACATTATCCTATTGTCAGGCTGAGTGGGCACATGTTTGTTAGGTCAACGTCAAAAAATGGTGACTCTCTTTAAGGTAATGCAAAGACAAACATCTGACTATTTAGTAGAATGAGGGCTGGAGTGTGGATGATCAGCTTATATGTAGCATATGTCCACACATCCAATTGCACTTACGAGTGTGGTTAATTTAGTATAATTCCCCTGACCAGAGGATTGTAGTGGGTTCACTGGAGTGAAATAAAAGATTGTTACTGTTGTATGAAGTGCAATTCTTTTAAAGATGTTCCCATAATATAATGAAAAATTTGAGTTTTATTATTTTACTGCCTGCTGTTGAAAAGCTGATGCTGGCTAAAACTTCAGTGCATTAAAAGCATTGGTACATTTCACACCTTATAATAAGTTATAAGTTTTCTTATTTACACTGTACAATAATAAGCATGGTACACTGATAATTAAATGAATGAAGTTGAAAATTTAATGAACCACCAATCTCACTAATATTTCTTGTCTTTTTCTTCTGCGTTATCATGCGTTGTTCATGCTGGATATCCATACCGATATGAACTTGGTTGAAATGAAAGGAGGCCATATTGCTTGATGGAAATGAAAATTGTCAACCTACAGAGGGCTGAATTTAAAGTGATAAAATAATGCAGCAGGCTAGTCTGTTTTTCCCAAATTTTATTGGAGCAACTTCAAACGGTACCCAGTAGATCGTATGGACCCCCATGTGCTTGTATACATGCCTGACAATGTTGGGGCATGCTCCTAATGAGATGACGGATGGTGTCCTGGGAGATCTCAGATCTGGACCAGGGCATCACTGAGCTCCTGGACAGTCTGAGGTGTGACCTGGCAGCATTGGATGGACTGAAACATGATGTCCTAGGTGTTCTATTAGATTTAGGTCAGGCAACCCTGGAGGCCTCTGAGTGGAATCAATTCCTTCATCCTCTAGGAACTGCCTACATACTCTCGCCACATGAGGCAGGGCATTACACCAGGAGGAACCCAGGACCCACTGCACCCGCGTAGGGTCTGACCACCACCAAATCGGTGATGGTAAGCGACATTACAGGCAGCATAACATTTTCCATGTCTTCTCCAGACCTGGAGACAGAGCACCATTGTGGTGCACCTACCAATTGTGGTATTCTATGGCAAATGCCAATTGGGCTTCAGGGTACCAGGCAGTGAGTACAGGGCCCACTAGAGGACATTGGGCTCTCAGGCCACTCTCATGAAGTCTGTTTCTGATGGTTTGGTCAGAAACATTCACACCAGTGGCATGCTGAAGGTAATTTTGTAGGGCTCTGGCTGTGGGCGTCCTGTTCCTCCTTGCACAAAAGTGCAGATGTTAGTCCTGCTTATGGGTGAAGGACCTTCTATGGTCCTGTACAGCTCTCCTAGAGTAACTGCAGAATCTCCTCCATGCTCTTGAGACTGTGCTGGGAGGCACAGAAAACCTTCTGGCAATAGCGTGCATTGATGTGCCATCTCAGAGGCGCTGGACTACCTTTTCAACTTCTGTAGGGTCCAGGTATCACAACTCACAACTACTTACTGTCATCTTCCTTTTACTACTTTTAAGTAAGATGTCAGAAGTTGCTTCCATGTGGAAGTATTGGAGAAAGGGAATAGTGACGTTATTAGCAAATGCTGGTAAGGTTTGTTAGTGAGGAGATTTTACAATATGGAGTGTATGACTGCATAGCACAAACACTGATATCTATTAAGTAGTGGTACTGTAAGTAAAAAGCAGCCTGGAGCCAGGCTCAAGTGGCTCTCAAGAAGGACATTTGTTTTAACCCACATGTGAGGTGGTAGGTTGATAGTCACTCTATGTTACAGTCAAATACAGTCAGTGCAGCAGAGGAAAATAGTGATTGTGCAATTTAGCGAAGAAACAGAGAGGAACCATATTTTTAGGGGAATAACAAGTATGTATGGCATAAATGCTGGTGTGGTAGTACATAAATGCTACTTCAGAGTGTGAGAGGTAGGTTATTGGCATTTCCATGTGTTTAAGCTTTCAGTATAACCTCGGTTTTACTGTATAAGAGATAGCAATAACTTGTAGTGACCCTCTGTGCTTCACTGTGCAATAGCAAAAGTTCTACCAGCTGTCATTTGAAAAGCTGGAAAGAAATATCTGCAACATCTAATACAAATAAATGATAAGGGATTTAAAGGCTTGGTTTGAAAAGCTGCCGATACCACACGAAGGTAATACTTCTTTAAAAGTGTTACTTGTAATCCCCCAATAGGATTCTGGTGATCAAGAGCGGTATAAATGTATCGTAGAGCTCTCCTAAACCAGCACACGGAAAAGGATGTCAAAAACACACAAAAAAAGACAAATTAAATCCATATGCATGAGCCCTTAACATAATTTTGTGAGACAGCAAATAATTTCTGTCTACTATATCTGCTTAACCCATATTTCCACATAAATGGTCCGAGCTCCTTGACTTCTTATAAAGGGAATATATCATTTAAATGACTCTTGCACAAAAGAGTGTGCATCATGCGCTACTTTGCTTATATGTTGAAAAGAATCTGTGGCAGGTTCTCACAGTGCTGCAGTCATATAAAGGTAGATCTATTAATACGGGAGTAAAACCCCAGTGGCGCTGCATGCAGGGTTTATTTAGTTACCTTCCAGATTACTGTTAAATAAAAGCAATGTGAAATTCCATCTTGTCTCCTTGGATGTGATCTCCACCTCTCATCTCCGTAGTCGGATAACCCTTGCTCCGTTCTCTATATGAAGTCTCACTCTGAACTTTTAAGTCCAAATCTTTTTCATCCTTTTGTAAAATTCTGATCCTGGCCAAGAAAGTGGATTCAACTGAAGAGAGGATGAATGGTGTAAAAGCACATTTTTTAACAGCAAGGATCTGAAAAGGCCAATAGAATGGATTTCTATAAATACACAGGTAGTTTTTTTTTTATCAACGGGGCAAAGGCTAAATTGGATTGCTTATCATTCATGTTGCAAGAAAAGCTGAATAAACCTATATTGTTTTTCCTTGTTTTACTATCATCTTAAATCTCTGTACAGTAGTGTTTACATTTATATATGAGAGGCCATGTTCACAAACTAATCTCAGACAAACTTTTCCATCTGCAGATTTTGATCTAATCTTTCCCTTTTGCTCACAGCCTGAGAGGTAGAACAAACACATTTGTGTTATTTGCTATATTGGCTGCTCCATTTTCACTCATTGAAAACCTACCACAGCAAACAAGTGTGTATATATTTATATATATATATATATATATATATAAATAATTTTTTTTTTTTTAAACTCTGTTAGTATAACACCTGGAAGGAAAAAGAAATCCGACCTCACATTGGGAGGTTATTGGCAGCAGCATCAAAGACACTTCTGAGTGATTCCCACTTTAAGAGAAATGTCTGGTTGCAGTTTTTTGAAAAACATCAGCAGTTTGAAGTGCAGGTAACCCATATACACAACATCACTACCTGTACATACAGTAGATCATCATTTAAATATGATAAACATTACAATTTGTGACAAGAATGCACATATGTGATTATTCCTACTAGTTGTCTGAGGTTTTTTTTTCCCCACCCTTCATTTATTAAAGTATTGTGAAAATGGAGTGAGACTGTTGTCTTGACTTTGAATCACCATGACAGTTAAACGGGGTTTCTGAGTGGAGCCAAAGTGACAGGTTTGTCCAATGATGCAGCATTCAATGTTTTGATGTCTCAAAATGTGATGGTACCAGTTCAGCCTTTAAGCACAGACCTCAATTCATACTGGGTCTCTGTGAAGAGCAGTGCAAGCATCAAGTGATGGAGATGACACAGTCATAGCTGTAGAGCATCAGAATTTCTTGAGGTTAAACAACAATGAGCAACATGACCAAAGAGATACTGTCTGCAAAAGCCGTTGGTATTGCTCTGCACTTTGTAAAGCATAAAATGTGGCTCTAAACTCCAAGAAAAAGGAAAGTTGGAATCAGAGGGTAACAACAATGGAAACCCGTGAAGGCTGCTTACTTATTTAAGAAGTGTGACTAAAATTTGTACTGTTAACAATTAAATGTTTAACGGTTTTCAGTACATTTTGTGTTACTTAAAAGCATATACATCAATATCAGCACGCCTGTGAAACAGATTCTGGTGGGTGCAGTTGCCCAGGCAGTTACTTAGTGTAGCTCTGAAGTAGAAGCATTAAATCCAAAATGGAAAAATGGAAATTCAAGGAAAGATGTAATCTTTGCTAAGACAGTTTTGCCTAGACACACTTAAGCTTGTTTTGACATCAGTAAGCTTTTGAACATGTTGCTTCTGAAATTAACATCGCTCCCAAGGAATAATGGCTTCTTCTCTCATGCTGATCCTATTCCAAGCTTTTAAAAATGTTCCACATTGTTTCTCTCATGCCTTCATGAAAGAATTCAGTTTATGGGTGATTTTATCTTTTATTTTTTTGTCTTAAAGGTTATTCCTGTACGTGCGTCAGTAGGGTAAAGTTTCGACTAATGTTGACTATTGTTGGGAATGACACAAAAAGTAGAAGTGAAACTTTTGCTCAGCTGTATGTGTGTGCATTTTTGTTGGCTAAAAGATGCCAGTCCATTGAGAAATCAGCAGAATCATTTTATTTATTTATTGTTTTGTTTGTTTGTTTGGTGGAAAGATTAATACACTACAGGAAACACTTCACTTTCAACATTTAATGGCACTCTGGGTTTGAATAAAACAAAACATGCATTTCACTTCTGCAACATACTCTATATATTGCAGCGTATTTTACATCTGCTGTTTAAGGGCTGCGTAAAAAAACAATATTGTTTTTTCTTCTATTCAACATCACTCAAACATTATTTAATCATTTTTCATGGGCTTACTTGCACCAGTTAAATAAGTATTTATTTATATTGTTAAACCCCAAGCTCCTCTTGCTCATATTTCCTTAGGCAAGACAAAAGTTACCCTCAATAGCAGGCAGCACTTTGTATCTATAGATTTCATAAAAAAATGGACATATCCTTGAAGCCAGTGCAGTAGTTTTAAATTATTACCAGTAGAGTCATTTGGTTGTAAAAAGAAGTCCAGATGTATTGAAGTCTAGGCTTCAATACATCTTCAATACATTCAATAGCATGCCCTCATGAGTTTGTGCTCTCAATCACGTCTTATTGAATACAGCACAATCATTTGTAAAGTGTGGTCCCCACTTAAGTCAAAAAGGAGGATGAAGCAGTGGATGCTTTACACCTGCTGTGTGACTATGAGTGTACAAGCATGCAGGGTTGCTCAGTTTCTTAGTCAGATCCACCCCTCGCTCATCACGTTGGTGTCGAAACACCAAGATGGTGACAGTGGAAAAAAAACACTCAGGACAGTACTTCACAAACCAGTCGGTGACATCACAGCGGCTGCATCCATCTTTTAGATGCACTCTATACATATATTTATTAAGCGAGATAGTCCATTTCCAGGTCTACATTCAAATAACAAAATATCAAGATCTGTGTGATCATTTTTCTTGAACGCATCACAATTTTCAGTGATCATTTTTTAAATTTTATTTACAGTCTGTCATACTTAATTCTTAATGGGTTTCAGTGCTTGACTAAATGAACTACGGGGCACAGATGACACTGAAGCAAGACAAACACTGTGATTCCAAAATCCCATGTGCAACTAATCGAAAAAAGTCCTTCAGTGATTGATCTAATTAGTGCTGTTAGCTCTGAATTGCACTGTTGGGATATATACTATAGAAGGAGAGCATGAGAGGAAGGCAGTCGACAGTGCAAATAGCTAAGCAAACTCCATGGTCTAATACCATAGCCTTTTGCCCTGAGGTTAAACAGATCCACTAATCTTTCTCTTTGTTTGGTTTGGGCTTTGCACTCATTCAAGCAACACCCAGAGCAATGGGTGTGCTACACACTCATTGCTCTGCTGTCTTTCAAGCTGAAAGATATGACTCAACGTGCAGGTGCAAAAACATCCACCTACTGATAGGAAGATTAATGTCTGCATCAGTCAAGATACAGTAAGATACTTGTTATTTGGGTTTCCTGATCAACCATAGGAAAACATTTACCAGCTGGGCAAGCCTACTGATCCATCATGTATACTGGAAGCATACATCTCTGATATTCTAAAGAAATTTAAAAAAAAAAGGTTTTGGAAGATTGATGCATTGATGTGTAAACAAGCTGACAGCCAGTCTTTCAGACAGTTACGTAATCAAGACTTTTTATCCAGACACATGGCCCCCAACTGGGATGTTAGCTGAGAGCAGATAATGAAGAGCCGATGTAGATGTCCACTGAGATTTATGACCGCGTTTACACTTAGACACAGCCTCTCATTCCTTTCTAACATAATGCTGATGTTGCAGGAAAGCAGCAGCCCACACTTGAAGGAGGGCCCTGGCAGTTTAAGTCAGGGGACTCCAAGTACTAGGAAACTGCATTATAGACCTTCCCTTCTGAGTATTTAAAAATGGAAACACTGGAAGGCTTGTTTTATTGCTTATGCTTTCGATGAGCTCTCTCCAAAGCGCTTCCGACAGTTCATAGCAGTGTGAACATGTTTTTGTTAGAAAATGCCCTCTTAAGGGGAATCTTGTGGAGATGCAGATGTCACTGGACATAAAACAGCAGTTTCAGGATGGGGTATTGTGAGGTGATGCTGTGATATGAAAGGTTTAATCTCTGTAGATATCAAATGGAGCTTAGTATCCACCAGTCCTCATTTCCTTCTGTGTACATTTATGTATTTAGGCCAATTTTATAATATTTTCTATGTCCATGTAACCCACAGTGAACTATATTCATAATAGTGCAAGGCCAGGACCATGGTCATCCCTAATCTTGGTCATTTTTTTTTTCCTTATGATTGTTCTGAGTAAAAATTTACAGAATTGCCTAAGTGGTAATAAGATGTAGCTGAATTTTGACTGCTGAGAAAAAGGGTGCTTGAATGCTTCCTTATCTCCTTTAACAGAGAATACACAGGACCATCCATAAGAAAGGGAAAGGTGATAATGCTGCCTCACAATTCAAAGCACTGTACCATCTGACAGTCCACAAAAACAAACTGTCAACACGACTGACAAAGGATGCAGATCTTTATGTAAATTATGGATCCATTCCCATCTTATGGTATAACTCGCTAAGATGCTTATACAACCAAACTGTTAATACTATCTTAAACCTGCAGGTTAGCTGTGAATATTATTCTGATTTAGTAAAACCAGCTTGTCAACTTTTCTTCAAAAGTTTTTTACTTTTGTAACACAGGTTTGGAAGTGTTTTATGCGTGTATAAAGATTACTCTGATCGTTTTGATATAGCAAAGTTAAGGTTATATTGTGTGTCAACTCTGCTTTAGTTATATCCTCATTTTGAGCCTCTTTATTACCAGCCTTTAGGATTATCATTAATGAATTTGACTTCAGTCACAGATACTGAAAGCTTTAATAAAGGCAAAGGTTTAATTGCATAATCAGGAAGAGAATATATCAGTGGAGAAGAATATGAGCAACCTCTCTCATTTTACTGTTGCATCTGGTAACTGGTATTCCTTATATCCAGCATTGGCAATCTAGCAATATGTTATAATATGGTTTTCCAGGTTAAGTATCCAAGATATGCCTTTTGTTGTCCATCTTCAAAACATTGTTTGCATTACATTGCAGCTCCACATCAGCATCTGCCATTATATAATTAAGTTGATCAGTGTGTCATGATTTTCATAGCTGTCTTTTCCTAAACACTTGAGTTATTCTTTAAATCTTTCACTGGCCTCGTCAAGTTTTCCATTGAGGTCAGCATTTTCTTTTTTAGGAAAAGCCATCATCCATCCATCCTTCCAAGGGTTGTGGGGGCTGGAGCATATCCAAGCTGACATTAGGTGAGATGCACTCGCATTCACACCGAGGGCCAATTGAAAATTACCAGTTGTCCTTGGACTATGGGAGTACCCAGAAAGAACACATAACCACAGAAAGGCCAAGAACCATCTTGCTTTGAGGTGACAGTACTAACCACTGTATTACTGTGCTGCCCAGGAAAATCCTTTTTTTAAAAAAAAAATCTATTCAACCACACCCCATGAACACTAAGAACCTTGAAATAGGCCCCAGTCTCAGTTCCGGTAGCTGTGCAACACGAGGAAACTTAGAATCACTTAGACATAAGTCACAATGAAAATGTATTTGTTTAGTTTGTGGACAGGCTCTCTAGCAGCAGCAGCTAACCTGTTCTGCTGCAGGCTCTGAGGTTTATTGCTGTGCAGAGATTTAGCCAACTGCATTCTATAATATATAAGCAGATGTTACATGAGCTATAATGGCTACTTTCCAACCCCTACCCAGTATAGAGCTAGTATAAAAGTCGAATTTGGCAAGCGCGAGCAAAGAACATCATCTACTTAAATTTAGATTGATGAGTCCTACAAAAGTCCTTCTAGGAGCAGATCCTGTTACTCAGCTGTGCTGAAACACATCTGGACACTTATTTGGGCCGACATTTTGAAGCATAGTTTAAATGAACTTTTATTTAATCTCAATGGTCAAAACACACACACACACACACCCCATAGTCTGCCCTTCACCAGTACAGCAGAGTCCATCACTGACTAGAATTTTTTTTTATCAATTTGTTGTGAAAGGCAATTTGTCTATATGAATATAGAAAGTAAAGAAATAACTTTGACAAGACATCATGAACAGATTCACAGATTCCCATCATTCATTATTACACGTCATCTTTAAATCACTCAAAGTTTGTTTGTGTTAGGGCTGCAAAGAAAAGTGATATTTTGTTCTTTATTAATTATCTGATTATTTTCCAAATTAGGCCATAGATTGATCTATTAAAAACACACACACACACACACACACACACACACACACACACACAGGTTTGAATTATTAGACCGTAAATCTATAAACACAAACATATTCAGTTTAGTATGTCAAAGAAAAGAAAGAAACTTGAATCAGAGAAAAACAAGGTAAATTAGGTTTTAGTGACTTTAATAACTACAATACACTATTAACTGCAGTTACAATTTCTTAATAAATCTCCCCAGACTTGTAGAAAATAGTCAAATGCAAAATAACAACATACCTGGCTGATATCCTACCAGGACCCACATCCACAAATGCAAAGCAAATGTTTTTTCCCAACAATTTGTGTTTTTAAACATTTCCCCCTTAGACCTTTTTGACCGCTAAAAGTGCAACAGATCAATGCTGTTATGTTTGGGTCCTCAAGATGTTTGTCAGTCCCAAAGATAGCTGTATCTGCTGTCTGTCACATGCAATTCTACTGACAACTGCTGGCAGCAAGAAACAGGGAAAAACACTGGTGTAAACAATGAACAATTTCAAATATCCAATCTCCCAAAAATCTATTCAGCCAGTGATGGATGAAGAAAATTCATTTAGTATGTTTGCAAGGCACGGTGTTTTGGTAAGTGATGCTGAATGTAAACTAGAAGGGAAGAAAAACAAAACACAGAGTACCTTGAAACATTTATAAGGTTGCTGCTTTGTTCTCAAACATCCTATGATTCATCCTGTGAATTTATATTCTGTGTGTCCAGTAACTGGTGTCATTAGAAAATTAGCTTCAAATGTCCCCAAAGAAGCATATTGATTATTTTTATAATTGCTACATTTAACCTTCATCTTAGCAAGTTAGAAAACCTCTTAACATCAGCCTAAAACAGAGACAAATTCCTATGAAAAGCAAATCACAAACACTTACCAATGGAAAGTAGAACTGTAACCACCTTTTTGGTTATATGCAACATTAAAACTGACAGGTGAAGTAACACCAATAGTTTTAAAAACCTTAGCATTCGTCTTGATGCTATTTATGCTGGTTTAAAGTGTCAAAGTAATGTTGGAGACGGAGCACATTCCCCCCCCATGACACATGCCGCTACACCAAAACTACAGAGGAACAGCATGAGGAACACAAAGAGCCCGCGGTCTTGGCTTGGTGTGAATCTCTTCTTTTCCATTTGCTTTCTACAACATTGTGTTTTGGCTTAAAATATGCCCCCTTCCTACATTAATCCCACATATAGAAAAATGCATTCATGGCAAGTAGGACTTGGGAGTTACTACTGCCGTGGCACTGGCACCAAAAGGACATCTAATGCATATCTGGCAATAACATCAGGTTGACAGAGGAAAACTGAGGGCTTAAATACACACAAGGGGATTAGGGAAAGTGAAAACACCAGGGGACGACAGGAGAACCAAATGAACCTAATGACACAAGGGAAGCAAAACTAAACACAAAGCACAGGGAACACGAGACTGTCAAAATAAAACAGGAAGGGACTCAAGGGAACAGAGACGCAGACTTGACACAAGGAACTAGAAACAAACTAAAACCCCACAACAAAAGAAAACCCCCAGAATAGACAAATTAAAGCCAAACCAAAAACACACAGGGTCCACAAACCCCGGACCATGACACCCCTGCGCAGTCCTATCCATACTGCAATGGGTCAAGGCTCTTTGAAGGTATGAGGGGTATCGATGCAAAGGGCTGGTGTATCCAGGAGATACATTTCAATAAAGGGTACTACTATCTTGATGTTTTTAGATGGGCAATCCGCTGTAAATGTGATTGGTAGACAGCCCAGCCGTCTTTTGTAATTTGTTTCCTGGTGGCACCTGTATGCATAAAGAATAAAATTAGATTGTCCACACAATGACAAGAATAAATTTGTTAAGTATGAAGATTCCAACCACAAAATGTAAGGTTTGTGATTTTTGTGCAGCTATAGTAGATTTGAAAACGAATCCTGGCTACCCGAACTGACTCGCTAACCAGCCTTTTCTGGCAGAAAATAGAATAATTCTTTCCCAAATCTTTGCAGGGCTTAGACAAGTGTCAGGTTGTTACAGTCCATCCAGTGCCAAAGCAAGTCAGGAAATGTGCTCCTTACCAAATGTTTAGTTCTCCACAGTGATGACAGTCTGCTAGACAGGTTGGTCACTCTATTAAATCAGAGTGCCCCCCCCAGAGGCTGAAGTAATTCTTGTGAGATTAAGGCGATAGAGTGTGGGTAAAGACAGCTGCCTGGGTCGTACTATACCTAGGGAGAACCTTCATTGCATTTTTATAACCTCGATGGCCCTTTTTACTGTCATATACAGTAAGTCCAGTGCTTGGAGCAGAAAAGAAACTTATCTTAATTCATTCTACACTGCAGTCAGCCAGTCTCAAGTATATCTTGGCTCTATATGATTGGCCTGACTTGGGTGGCTGTGACTCAGGAGGTAGCGCAGGTCATCAACTAATCAGAGGGTTGATGATTTAATCCCTGGCTGCTCCGGTCTGCATGACAAAAGTAACCTTGGACAAGATACTGAACCCCAAGTTGCTCCTGATATATTCATGGGAGTGTGATTCTGTGTGTGGATGTTAAAAAAGAATTCAGATGTGGAAAGTCATAGTCTGAATGGGTGAATGAGGGATGCTGTATAAAGTGCTTTGAGTGCTAATGTGGAGTCGAAAAGCGCCATATAAGAACCAGTCCGTTTAGCATTAAGCTTCACAGGAAAACTATTCAGAGGTCTCAGATTTGTTGATGAGGAATTTAATTGGCTGTTGGCCAGGAAGGGCTACTTATTAGATATTTAAAACCTTCATCATCTGACAGTTTTGTGAATAATTTCCATCGTGTCATAATTCAGAAGAATTGTTAGCAGCTTTCAAATCATTTTCTTATATGATTAGAGAGCTTTGAAGCACACTGAAGTTTATGCAATGTCTGATCAGATTAACGGCTTTTCCTATTAGCATAATAAATGAGTTAGAGCACCAGAGACAGGGCAGATTTTAACCATGGGGAAACAGTTTGGGCAATTTAATGTCTATTTGACCTTTTGTTTCAAAAGTGGGGGTTCTATGATTTCTCTGCCATCTCGTGTTTTGTGATTAGTTATAACATGAATGACACGGTGCAGACAGTAACATGCGCGTGCAGTGATGTCTCATAAACACAAGTTATCGTGACACTACATCTTTTCAGCAACACAGACTCAGCTTAGTGTACTAAACACTGTGGCCTCGGGGCTCAGGTTTATCCTATTATCACCTGCTCCTGTCTTCCCTTCCCCTGGCTTCTTTAGCTAAGGTTATTTTTCTGCCACATTTCAAAAGGAGTTATCTTATTTAATTATTTATTTTCACATTCTTATCCTCCATTATGCTAAAGACACGAGCAGCAGCTAGTTTGTAGTTATTTTCATTAAGTGCACAAGGCTTGGTTAGAGAGATTTTGAAATTTCTTTGGGGAGTTATGTGTAAAATTGGCATTTAAACATGAGGTTTGCCTGTTAGTGGCCATATGGGTGAGAGTGCTTCAGCACTCTGGGGTAATGGTCTCAAAGGGCTGTGTCTCCCATAGAGGGTGCAAACATATAGTGAACTCAGGCCACAGTCATTTACATCAGAAGTGGTCAGAATCACCATCGTTTTCTGTGATTCTCATGCCTGACATGTACGTTATGGATAATGGGTATTATAGGTCTGCTGGGACTGAGAACTGTATAACTTACAAAGTGGTCTATGAGACTTTTCTGCTCTTGAAACAGCACCACTGTCTTAGG
The DNA here is from genome assembly GCA_024447675.2 of Pterophyllum scalare. NCBI lineage: Eukaryota > Metazoa > Chordata > Actinopteri > Cichliformes > Cichlidae > Pterophyllum > Pterophyllum scalare. The sequence goes on along the minus strand of JAMQGT020001468.1, from coordinate 9,184 downwards.
ACAGTGTTGAAGAAGTGCTGGCACGCAGCTAACATCCTTTTTTAGCTGCCACAGAAGACACAGAAAGAAGGGTTCTTGCACTTTGATGGCACACAAAAATACAACCTCTGCCAGTACATTTGTAGTGTGCCTTACAACCACAAATTAACAACAAATGTCACATTCAAGAATTATTTAGCCCTGATGGAAAACTCCATTATGAAATGAAGTCATAGATTTTGACCACTCAGCTACACTTCATTCAGATTTTTGATTCTAATAAAATAGTTACAATTACCAAGTTGTATATTATATCACTGGCCTTCACTCCAAAACGAAGACAGAAATGCCTGCATCAGACCCGCCCCCACGTGTGTGTGCATGTGCTCAGCTGAGCGGTAGTGTCCTGCCGAGAAACTAGCAGAGTTGTTGATTGCACAGACGGGACACTCTCATCAGAATGGCTATTTTGGAAGATACGGGTGAAGCAATATGATGATTGTGCTCCTGATAGCATTATGTCAACTGAAATCGCTGCATTTTTTTAGACTTATCTCCAAGATTCCTCGTGAACATTAACTAAAAGAAACAATGACAGTTTCGCAAGCCTATGTAAAAGGAATATGGAAGCATATTAAAGAGCAGTATCAATCAAGAAGGTGAAACATTTTTGAACTGTACTGTACATGCTCTGTAAAGATGGAAGAAGTTCCAAAACATTGCTATGTATGGCCTTCGATCAGTTTTGGAGAATCATCCAATGCCTGCGTTCTGTCTGGAGTTGGAAGGGTTTCCATTGCTCATTCTGTTTCATCTTTGTTTTTGTACAGTGGCCATGGCTATTAACCATGAAGCTGGAGCCTGATCAGCCAGTCTCTTCCAGTCAAACCAAGCGTCTCTGGTGCTACACTAAACGGACAGTCAGAATATGTCAACCAAGCACAAGAAAGCCCAACAGACTGCTTAACACTTGCTGTAAGTACGGATGCACTCTGACTCTGCAGTGATAGAGAGTTCACTTATTACTCAGACCAAGTCAAACCCCAGAAGAGATTAACTCGTGCTCCGCTCTGATTTTATAAGTGAATCATTTCAAAATTATGACTCATCTCATCAGATATTTTAGTGAAATATCACTCCCACTCTCTGTATTCATGTCTGTTTATAACCTACAGTTTTGTGCGCTGAAATTCTAAGTTAACTTATCTCAAAGAGTATCCTTGAATCATTATTAAAGTGTGTATGTGGCAGTTTTCATACTTTCCAAGAGTGTTACCACAGTTGCATATGAGTTCATGAATTGAATAGAGTTATGAATCTCTGTATTTGTTGTGCTACAATTACACTGACAGTCACAGGTAAGTTTTCATTCATGGTAACATGTCTAAAATGACATTTTTTGGCAGCATTTATGAGAAGCTAATTGAACTTTGTATCACTCCAGACAATGATGACAAGGATAGCTCACTTTCTTTGTTGACTCAGTTTGTCATCACCCATGTTTTTATTTTAAAGCTCTGTTACTCTATTATCGTTTATTTACATTTATGATCTAACATTTAAACATGATCAGTTTTTTTTTAATTTTATGGCCTATGACTTTACTGCTTTAGATCAGTCTCAGTGCTCTTATCACCATCTTTTCCAGAAGCAACTGGCACCTGTTTCTCAGAAAGAAAATTGTTATAACACACTGTACATTAGCACTGAACAGGTGACAGAAATGGTTAGCGACTAGATGGTGAATTTAAAGAGGAATTTAGCAGCTAACGAGAAAGACAGTTCCCATAGGAGTTGGGGAAGGATGGCAGCAAGTTAATGCCGATGTGTTCAGTGTCTGCTGTGTAAATATCTGTTTAGCTATCATAACCTCATAAGGTAATAATATGTCATTGTTGTGTTGTTTCCTTGACTTCATTATCCACTGATGCGGCTTTAAGATAAGCGATTGTTACTTAAATGCAGATTCATACAAAGAGCATTCGCATCTCGGGTGGTGTTGAGACTGTTTATTAGTTTTGTAGCTGCTAAACCACCAATTTGCAGTTCCGTTTGCTCCTTGCTGTGGGGTTGACACTTTTTTTTTCCTATAATCAGAGGCTAAAGTTATTGCTTCATCAGCGCCAGTCATTTAGTGCACCGTGTTTGAAGACTTTTTATGATTTTGCAGCATATTTTCCCTGTCAGTCTCCCCTAATAAAATATTTGCATATTTGACTAGACACGAATATGTTTCTGAGGCCGTGCGTCATGTTCAGAAGTTTCAAAAGCCATCAGATCAGATGTCACTCTGCTGTGCCAGATGAGCTCTTCAGACATAAATGACACCATGTATAGCTATGTGCAAGTACTTGATATCAACAACCTCACTTCTCATTCAAGGGCTGCGTGTGGACATTATCAGCAGATATGGCATCTGCACATACTCACACATACTCACACCACTGTTTGATGCCGTTCCCCTAACAACACTGTCAAGAGCTCTCCCCCTACATCATAGTGATGCTGTCCAGAAACATACCTCAAATGGAGTTGCGGCTCTTTGAACTGTGATTTTGTGCTGATGTGTGCGTGCGCTTGTCTGAGTGACTGCATGTCTGTGTCGCTCATTTGCATGAGAGTTTGTCTCTTTGTGCTGGAGTTCTTGTGGTTAAGTGTCTGTACAGTCATCCATTTAGATTTTTGTGTGTATATTTGTTTGCAACAGACACCCAAAGGACTGTCAGGTCAGTTGAGTGTCAAGCGAGCCAAATCCCTGGCACAGATTGAGAGGGGAGGGCAGTGCCAGCCTTTGAGGGCAAGAGTAGTGGGAGTAGTCATACCAATTAGGAACCAGCAACCTGACCACCCAGCCCTGCACTTACCCTGCTTGGCTCAAGATAACAGACGACACACTAGTGCAGACAGATAGGCGTGCATGGGGATGTGCTCACTGCATACCCACTCATAAGTTGGTAGCTAATACATATGCAACACTGCGCCAAACACCATCCATTAGCTGCAACAGGGGCTTGAGAGTGTGCTGCTAGAAGTGTCAAATATGCATGAGGGAGTGGAGGTCTGTGTCTCATAATCCCCGAGGCAATTAATACAATCGTTTCCAGGGCCAAGCACCTATGTGCACACATCTAACCGCTCTCTGGGCTTGTTGAATTTTTTAGGTAGACTAATTTACAGATACGTTGGCCAGAGGCTAGCTTTTATTGATTGAACCCGTCTGGAAGCCGACGGCAAGCCATACATTGAGAATTGTCTACGGTGATGTATGAGGCTGTCGGGACAACATATTCACAAAGCCAAACGCTGCTGGAATACTGTGTTTAAAGATGAAAAACGTCTTCTTCAGATACTTGTGTTGTAGCAGTGATTGAGCTGTGATGTGGTGCTTGATTTGCCAAATTGAGTTTAGTTTAAATAGCAGTTTAATTGTTTAATTATGACCGGCTGTGAAATTGTTTTCTGCTGAGACACAAACCATGTAAAATCTGCACAACACAAACATGATATTTATAGAGAATTTAAAACATTTTTTGTCGTCATCGCATTGCTGGTCCTGCAGAGACACTCCTGCAGCATGTAGTTGCTGTCTTCAGTATATTGTAAAGCATTTAATTCCACCTCGCTTTTTTGTTGTTGTTCCTGCAGATGTTTTAGCCCCCCCAGTCAAATATTGATTGAAATGTTCAGCCTAGTGTGGGGAGAGGGGAGGGCTGGTATTCAGAGGTGTTCGGTCGGTGGGGAAGCATTATTGATTGCACTTAAAGTGACAAGATGGAGGAGGCCCACTTTGACACATTATCCCTATTGCTGCCAACAGACAAAGTGTGGGCCGAAGGAGCAGCCCCGATTGATTTCTGTGATCATGAATGGCCTGAGACCCATGAATCAGTTGTCCAGCCTATGCTGCTTAAAAACAAGTCAACAATTTTTCATGACAACATTGTAATGTAAAGACTGACAGCCTATTTGATTTAAGAAGGCACGTAGACACCATGGTAATGAATTGGATTCATGCACATTCTGACAAGCTGAGAAGTCCTCACACATCTGGCAATAATAACCAGTGTATAAAGCTGGTTTGAGAAGGCAGGTATTGTGGGCAGCTGGTTCAGGCATCTATGGGATTTTGTTGTGCATAATTCACTGGTGAGGCATGATGCTGATATAGCCTCTTCCAGTCTTATGATCATCCATCAGGTAAAATTGCTTTCTTCTAACATTAGGCTGTCAACGAGAAATAACAAATGTAGCCATGCAGAGCAAAGCATGATTACAGGGTAATAATGCCCCAAGGTCAGAGGAATGTGACCTCATCTAGAGTAGTTTGTTGAAGGAAGCAAGTGAAAAACTAGTCAAATTAGAAGAAAAGTCACCAGGGAATGGCTCATCTTGATTTGAGGGAACTGCTGTCAGGAGGCCCACTAGATTTTTTCTCTTTTTTTTAAAAAAAATTATTGCAACTGCTTGTTTCATGTAATTAAAAACATGCGGTTTTGATGATGTGTATAAAGAAAGCACTTGAGCAAATATGGACTTTGACCACTGCTCAAAAACATCTCCAGCCAGTAGTGGAGGGCTATTTTGAGCCACATCTTTGCTCTGATTGATATTGTGTAAATCCATCACTATAATCTTCCAGGAAATTGCACAGGCATTTCCAGAGGTCTAATCGAGATATGGGTTCACTGTCAGACTGAGTAGGAGTATGAATAAAGAGGAAAATTAAGGCGAGGCGAGACAGATGGAGGAAAGGCATGTATGTTCAAGTTGCACATTTTTAAATGTAAAATATAAAGAGATGGTTGGAAGGGTTGTGGTGGGTCTGAGGAGAAGGAAAAAGTAATAAGTAAACAAGATATAGTAATTGAATGGAGGGAAAAGGGGAAAATGTTTGACACGCTTCAGTGATCGCACATTCTTCCATCCCAGTGTGCCTCTTCCTCTGTGTCGCCTCCAGGTCTCTGGTTTCCATGTGCTGCATAGCCAATTACCCATGACAATAAGATAGGGAAAGCCAGTTGTAAATGATTAACATACACTAAACAAACACATATTGGTTCCTTAAGCTGAAATGTGGATGCACATATAAAAAAATTTTTTTTTATATATAAACATAATTTTGCCTTCAACAAATACAACTGCAGGACTGGTTTGTTCCATGTCATTTTGTCCTTATTCACCACACAGAGTGTCATAACAGCAAGCATGTAAGCATAGGGTGTGCTGTTGGTACTGTTTGAAGGCATTTTAATGAACAAAGCTTATCACAGTGGCATTAGGCATCACAACTAAATAAGGAATATGCTGCGTTTCTCAAAGAAATACAATGACATGGAATTAATGAAATGCAATCTGTGCACTGATAAAATTGTTAACACTAAACCACAGTGAGTTTTTCTTTATACTGGTTTCCAATCAAGCGCCACATCAAATGAAGGAAAACAACTGCAGTGCAATTCATACAGTGTGCAGAAAAAAAAAAAGTCCTTCACCCCGAAGAGCTAGAGTTCAGTCCATGTCCTCTATTACCATAGAAAAACTGAAACAAGTGGCTGTGAGGCACGTTCCCGCTTGATAAGTTAGATGTGACAGCAGACTCTGCTCCGCCCTGGGTAGTTTAGTCTGTGCTTGTGAACAAATACTGCAATGATGTGCAAATGTATTCCTATAACAACTTTACACTGTTTAAAATTCCACCTTTGATTCATTTTATTTGTTACCTACAGTTTTTTTTTCTCTCATCTCCTAATCAAAATGTAGGGGGGCTTTGGGGAATTTATGTGCATATATGCATCTTTAATATTAAGAGTATGAATTTCTCTGACACTGTAATATATTTTAATCATCTTAGGATTTTAGCGATTCAAATGAGCAAGTTTTTCCAGCTGGGTGGGATTAGCAAATGTGTAGAGTGGTTGAACTGTGTGCAGGATCGTGTCGTTGTCTGTGCAAGTGCTTGTAGACTTTATTTTGTGTCTAACTACTTGTGTGAATAAGAATCTGACCCTGTGAGGATCATTTCCCTTGTTGGTTTTAATTAGGTTGTAAATGTCAACATATAAACTGTTCTCTTCCGCCATGTGGAGCACGTGTCCAGTGCTTCCCATTTGCCTTGCTGGATGAAGGGCTGCTGTTCATCTTTTGTCACATGTTAACTTGGGCAATTAGAGAATGTGAATGACTCCAAGCCAAGGCCAAGAATAGCTACCTGAGGCGTCTCTCACTTCCTGACCTCCATTCCTCTCAACATGCATCACAACAGAAGCGAGGGATATGTGTCCTGGCAACCACCAGTTATTAAAGCCACATGTCATTCACATGAGGGTTATTACTTGATCAAATCCCTGAGAATAACGAGCTAAAGAAATCAGTGACTATAGCAGCAAGGAGCAGTGATAAGGGTTCAAGAAGACTGCGAGAGTTTGAACTATTTAAGAACGCGTTTAATTGAGCACTTGTAAGTGAACCACACATATGAATTGCTACATTATTGACAAGTTGGACTTGGCCACCTGGGAATTTGATCCCAAGCCCATTGTATGGCTTAATGAGCCATGGTGGGAAAACCCTAACCTAACATTTCTAAACCAGAGTAAAGGTACACTTAACCAAGAGATTATAAGTGCCTTTTGCCAAATAACTGTTAAAATTTAAATAATACAGCACCACCTATGTGTGCAATAATGAAAGTTTTGGGGCCTACTGTAAGTAATCAGAGGAATTTTGACACCATAGCATTAAGTTTTATGTTTCCAGGTGTTATTATTCTTGCTTCATAAACACCTTTATCACAGAAAAAAAAGAAATTGGAAAATATATGATTCCAAAAGCTTCACTGCTTGCAATTATATATGTATTATTCATCTATGATCATAAATCAATTCATGGGGCTTGTATTGGGGGTATGAATAATGCATTCCATATAGATTTAGCCTCAATATGCCAAAGATCACATCAGGAGAGAAATCAGTATGGACCTGAGAAGGGCTGATTAGTGGAAGTTATTCCAATCTGGGACACAATAAAAATCTAGGAGCAAGAGGTTAATCGCACAGAAGAGAATTGTGTTCTTCAGAATGATCACGGGCTGTATAAGACAAGTGATGAAAACTATCTATGCTCTATGTCCCCTGGGTTATGCAAATGGGGATCCTCTTTCAGTAGTAAATTGATGTGTAATGTTGGACTACTGATGCGTTTTTGCCACAGCTTCTTCACTGATTTAAGGGCAGTGAATTGGTGACATTTCTTTCACTTGCCTATCAAGCAGTTTTTCAAAACTCTGATTTATATTTAGCAAGAGCATTGCTTTCTGGATGCTAATCATGCATGAAAATTACTGTGTTCTAGGCTGTGGTGGGCCAAAAAGGACTAACATACAGAGACAGACAAGCATTCACACCTTCTGCCAGTGTTGTTTAATTTTAAAAGGATCTTTGCCTATACAGTATGTACTTACCGGTTCTGTCCATTTCCTAGATGTCTTGGTAATAACTGGCACACACACCTCAGACAAAGCCGTGTGAAGTTTCTCATATTCACAGAAAGGGAGTTTAATGTGTCCTCACCAGAGAGCAAACAGGGAAGGACATTAGCAGTGGGTCAGTCTATGCAGCATTCTTGTGGTACTTTAATGACAAAAGATATTATGTTTGTACACCATGTGTCTGCAGGAGGGGGTCAAGAGCCATCATAAAAGGCGGGTAGTGATCTGTGCATTAGCAGTGGGAACACATTAAGGCTGCTCTCTCAGAACATTACCATCCATTGTGGCTGTTATTAAAACAGACAATCTCATAAAAGATAAGGATGTACCTCACAGTGCATGTACATTAGACTGTAAACTGTACGTATGTTAATGTTATGTCATAAACTATTTTATTTTAAGCCATTTTGAATACTCTCCAAATCAGTGACAGAAATGTTCTGAGGCACCGCAATTTGCATACATGTTACAGTCACTCAGTATGAGGGCAACATAAAAAATGCAATTTTCTGCATGAATTCTCCCTCTTGTGTCAGCTGTGCAAAAGAGAGAGTGCATGCCACCTGTAATTGCATTGCTGCTGACATTTCTCACGATTTTTGACTGCTGGTGCAAAAGGTTTAAATTTGTTATTGAAAAGGGTCAATATTCAGTTAAAGAAATACTTCACAATGAACTTTTTCAGTCATCCCTTACAGCCTGGTGTGATAGACAATAAAATGCCCTTTTACTCTTAAAAAATAGAGCAAAGTGGCCTCCAAATGATGTGCATGAAAGATAGGGACATTTTATTACTGAGTGAAATATAAACTGGGGAAATATATATATATATATATATATATATATATATATATATATATATATATATTTTTAACCTGTCCTGTCCGGCAGCTTAAACAGGTAAAATTATTGTCTGCATGCTCTGTTATGCCAAACAGCGTGCCAGGAGGAGCTGTATTGTAGCCTCCTCTTGTTGTCATTATTTATTTATGAATTTTTTTCTTTTCATTTATTTATTTAACTTTAAATGGTATGGCCCAACCACACCAGAACTGACAGGCAAAATTGCGGGGGGTGTCACCAATTGCTTCACCTGTAATAAAATACCAAAGCACACAAACAAAACAAAAAAAAGAGAACAGGGTAAATAACCAACAACAGCAAACAGCAACTGAAAAAGAAGTATAAAACAGAAAACAAGCATATACAATTGTTTTGTTGCTTGTGTGTGTGTGCACGCCTGTGTATGTGTGTATGTTTGTCATGAAACATTTGGTAAGGAGGGTGAAAAGCCACAACAGCGACCCCCAGAGCCAGAGATAGACCGAGGAACCCCAGGTGGCCCGTAACCCCCCAGACTGAGACCACGCATCTTGATGACAACCGTGTGCCCAACCCAAGAGGAGGAGGAGGGCGATCCCAGCAGGGTGCCCCACAGCCAACGGGCAAGAGGCCCACAGAACCTGCGATGATGCCCAAGCAACCCCCCCACCCCCACCCCACCCCCAGGGGCCAGCACCCCTGCACAAGCCAGGGGAGGGCCCCAAGACCCCAGGTGCCTGTAACACTGAGCAGAGTCCCCCTCCACACGCAGAAACAGCCCGCCCCCACCTGAATCACAAACCCCAAGGGGGGTGGGGATTAAGACACTCATTAGCACTGTCACCTCACAACAATTCACTGGTCAACTGGGGTATTTATGTATGTGTGGAGTTTGCA